>JAODAL010043532.1:0-33743 GCA_025379985.1 Phyllomedusa bahiana
AAATTTTCCAATAAAAGAACAGTGACAGTAGAGCTTACCCCGGGACACACATTAGCTGTTTTTTGATTTTGCTTTGTTTACGGAGGTAGAGGAGATTTTATGACCTGTCTTGAAAGAACAATCTTCCCAAGTTACCCACCAACCAACAGCTCTTCATTTCTCTCCAGCTTTCCATTACTATCTGTAATGGGGGTACAAATGTAATAATTTGCGTGGATAAACAGACAATACGTTTCAATGAGAATAGTACTTTATGGAGCTGCTGAGTCCCTGATTAGAAAGGGTGGTAAAAACATCTAAGGCAGTTAGAGGGAGACAAAGGTTGATGGTGCAGACATATCAGCAAGGCTAGGCAGCCAATCAGAGTAGCAGAAGGAAGAGCCAAGGGCACACAGCGAGGGAGTAATCCTGTCTGCTAAGGAGTGAAAGGGTAGCAGATGTTGTCAGAAGAGAACTTACTTATCCTGGTAGGCCTGAGATACCGAAAAGCAAGCAGTTCCAGAAGAGGACACCCGAGTTTCAAGAGGCAGAGAGAGGGAAATTGAAGACCCCCCACCCTGAGGTACAGTAGAGACCTCGGTAGATTAGAGAAGCGACTAATCTTTTTAGGTCTTGTCGTAGTGTAACAAGAGGTCTGAAGAAAGTCCCATGGACCTCAGCCGCAACTCCCAGAGAGGAAATAAAACAAAGGTTGAAGAGAAAGTGAGGTAGACTGAGAGAATGAGTCCCTCGTGTGAAGTTGCTCTTGATGTTGGCAGAAGAGTAGCGGCTGCCTGGTGTAATGACTAAGGTAAATGTTAACGATCACAAGCTCCCGTGCCCTGAGTAACAGCCTGAGTTGCCTTTGAAGTGTTGTGTTTGTCTTAAGCTACTGAGGCACCGATGCCCCACCAAAACTGCAATACTGTACCTCTCTGCAAAACATATCTTTCTAAAAGTAACCTACAGGTGTTATGCTAAGTCGTAATGGATAAATGATGAGCTAACCTTCATTTACATGACCATATGGGTGACTCATTCCTAGCTAGTGTTTTCACTTTCTCCAGCACAGGAGCATTTTTATCTATGTTACCGACAACTTTAAACCTTAAGGGGCCATTACACAGATCAAATACCGGCCGCAGGGGTAGTGGTTTTTCCTCCAAGGTTGTAGGAAAAATCCCTCCCCTTCGCATTGACCTTTCATATGTAACGTGCGGCGCCGATGGAGCGTACTGCCGAAGCGCCGTACCGCAGACATCCGGTGTGGATCCTCTATGTGATCACACCGCAGGCGAGGTGGGAGCTGGAGTACCACGCCAGGGAGTGGAGTCTAAGGGCGCCACTGGGCTTACACTTCACCAGAGCCCGCCGCACAGCGTGGAGTATTTGGCTGCGGGACCCCCCGGTCAATACCCTAGGCGAGGCTACCTGCGGTGGACAGCCGAGGATGCAGGACAGGAACACAGGACCGTAGGAGAACAAAAGCAGGGCAGGTAGAACGCACTCCTAGGAACACAGCAGATACAAGGAGGGATCACGTACACATGACACCAACAGGTAGCGGCAGAACAGGACGGGAACACAGGAGGTGACAGACCATGAACACTGGAAGGTACATCGGGAACAGTGAGAGCACATCCAGACAGGAACACAGCAGAAATACAGCAGACAACGCAGACAACAGACAGAAGGCCATGAGAACAGAAGCGAAGCAGCAACGGACCACAACTTCAGCGGGTTAAAGTCTCCAACGTCAGACCAGAAAGATGCTGGTGCAAGGACTCAAGATGGAAGTACAGCAAGAGACAGCAAAGAACTGACCCAGAGTAGAGACAGAGAACGTTCTCTAATAGCCAGAGGACAGGGGAGATAGAGGAAGGTCACAGAACATCGAAAGCTATAAATAGGCAGGAAGCTCGCCGCGCGCGTACGCCTAGGAGAGCACAGTGCACTCAGACAGGGACCCAGGAAGCAACAAAACTGGACAGGACAGGCAAGAACAATAGCAGAACACCAGCTGCTGGCGGACCCCCCTGCAAGCAGGGAGCCCCAGCAAGTACATGGCAGGTCACTGACAGGCCGACGGTCCAAAGGCAGGGACCGCGCATGGAACCTGACATTCATGTATCCGCCCGAACATGAAGAATTAATATTATCAAAGTATTTTAGGCCTCCAGCGGTCACAAAAAACATCCGCGGAAAATCCCGTGTCAGTGGGGACCGGGATTTACCATAGAGGTCCTGAAAAGTTTGGCAGCCGAAGTAACAAAAGGCTTTCAAACCGAAAATCCAGCTGAAAAATCTGCCTGGGGAACTTCCCTTAGACTTGGTAGCCTATGTGAACTACAGTAACCAAGGTCTTAGCTAAGAAACAGTCAGAGATCTGATAGCAATCAATGCTGTAGACCCACCATGCCACAGCCTGACCAGTAAGAGCCACATGTATGAAAACTGTCTTGTCGTAAGACTTTCTTAATCTTTGTTGCCCATAGCAACCAATCAGAGCGTCAGCCCTTATCATTTTTATTCGAGAGCACTACATAAAGAAAAATGACAGCTCTTATGAGTTGAATGGACAACAAGGAGAAAGTCTTAGACCTAGACAGATTTTCATACATGAAGCCCTATGACAAAGTATTGAAGTTTCCCATGGCTCATTATGAAAACATGGTGATGAAATCTCATTTATTTAAAATACGGCATATGGAAAACAGTTTAAATTAGATATCATCCGTTAACATGCCACATAAATAAAGTAAAAATGTGCATTACACCACATGGTAAACTTAACCCTTTAAGGCCCTCAAAACGTTCCTGAACGTCATGGTACACTGAGCCTGTTAAGTGTACCTCTGACATTCCAGGAGACTTCAAGAAACTTTCTGTCTCCCTGTATGCAGAGATGGTTGAAAGCACTATGCTAATTGCTGTTTTCTGACAGCTAGATTAGCACATTTACACAGCAGGTGGAACAATCACAGGCGACCCCATGATGCCAAGGATCGGCTGGGATTGGTCAGTCCAGTCTGCTGACTCAACAACTACAGCTGATCCATGTCCCCGGGCTCTGCTCTGTGTGAGATAGCGAGGTAGATCAATATTATTCTGTGGCTGGGCCAAGTGCCCTGAGCGCGATCTGGTGCTGTCACAGCCTGAAAACTTTATTAACCCCTCACTGCCAAATCACTGCCCCTGTGATCTATTTGTGGGCAGCTGTCTGATCAAGACAGTTTGCCACATTTCAAGATCCAAGCAGCAATTTCCTGCCAGTGATCATCACAGGCTATCACACTGAAAAACACCAAAAAAAATTAACGCCCTATCATTGCCAATTCCCTGTTCCCCTCACTCATTATTGTATAATAGGTCTGTCCTATCAGTTAAAAAGACAGTTTGTAACTTCTGTTCCCACAACTGACCTGCCCATCCACTACTCCCTCAAATAAAGCCTAAAAATATACTAAAACAAGAAGGTCTCCTTCAATTCTGAGGCCTGTGGAATAGTCGGAAATAAGCGCATATGGGCCACAAGTGGGACTATATCTAAAAACTGTAATAATAAGGAGAATCATTATTGATTGCAATGGTTCTTGGTAACAATTCAACGGGGTTCCAATGAATAAGAACAAAAAATACGGAAATCATCTGCAAAAAAGTTAACATTTTGAAATTTCATCACCTTCGCTTTTCATTTCAGTTTCTGCAAAAATACCTAAGGGATAATAAACTTCCTAAATGCTGTTTTGACTATGTAAAGGGTGTATTTTCTGAAATAGGATCTTTATGGGGTTTTCTAACATACAATCCCCTCAAAACCACATAGGAAGTCGCCTGGTTCCCAAAAAAAATAATCTGTACAGCCAATTTTCTAGAAAATTTAAAATCTTGCTACTGAAATTTATCAAAGCCCCCAAAAGTATCATTAAAAATAATAGGATGTTTAAAAAAATCATGCCAACAACAAAGTAGACAAATGGAAATGTTCATTAATTTACTAATTTGATTGTGATGGACTAAGAGTCTTTTTAAATTTTGAAATGGCTAAGTTTTTCCAACATTTTCACAATCACAACATTTCGATATATTTTCAAACCTAAACAAGGATTTATTGGACCAAAATTAATTGCAAAATTAAGCACAATATTTCAACGAGAAAACAATCTCTGACATCACATGGATAGGTAAAAGTATTGGAAAATTTATTCACAGTATAAAGTGGCAACCATGTCAGAATTTGAAAAAAAGGCTTGGTACCTTAGAACTCCAAAACAGGCTTAACCTTAAAGGGGATAAACAATGGTGAAAATTAAAGTTTTTTTTTTTTTGTTTGTTTTATTTATTCAAACCGCATCTTAATTTCATTCAAGTACTTTATATGGTAATGAAATGGCACAATTAAAATGGTACAACTGACCCATAAAAACCTTTAATTGTTGGCTACATCACAAAGGATAACAAAGTTCTTGTAAGGCGAACGTAAAAATTTGCTGTGTGGGCAAAGTGAAATGTGTATAAAGGTTTGAGGTCTATATTTGCAACCGTAGTACAGTCAATTAAATTCATTTACTTGCCCTCAAACCATTTGAATGACAACAAGCATAATCTATAGAAACTGGGCTAATGATGTTAAACTGTCCTTTGCAGCACAAAGCAACCAATCAGAGATCGAGATTGCAGTTTTCCAAAGCAGGATTAAAAAAGAACACTGAACGCATCATTGGGTTGCAATGAGCAACAAAGACAGTTTTAAAATTAGACAGTTTTAGGATAATGAGGCATTTATTCAGATTGAACAAGTCACTTAAGGTCAGCGTTCCGTAAGAGGCCACAGGAAACACGAATACCATTTAAACGCAGCATCTAGACACTTAGGCATGGCATAGTCTAGTTTTATATGCATTATGAATGGTAAGGAGAGAAAGGTCTAATTAATAGCTCTCAAAAAATAAATTGAAGTGACATCTTGAAAAACTAAAAGGAAATGCTATTTGTCATGACACAAATATGGCATCTATAACACACAGAAGATAAATAGAAGACCCAAAAACAATGGAATCATTTAGACCGAGGCAATTCCGTTCCCCTCAATGATAACACAAATAAATCTGCAGTGCACTATAAGAGATAATACAGCATTGAGCCTCCCTAGGCAACATGATGTTTTAATATTATATTTTTTTAAGACACTTCGATTCCAGCTGGAGTTTTCATTGACCTTTCTCACACCGAATGCACATAATATTAAATATTGAAAACTTAATTCAAACAAGAAACTCGTGTGCATTTAACAACCCTCACCTCTAAAATATGCATGCAGTAGAACTGGAAAATGGTATAGTTTTGAAATTGAAATGAGGAAAAAAATAGATCCATTCATCTCCAGGGTGACAGCAATACTCCTCCTATATACTCCTTTGGGGTACACTATGCTGATGATGCAGTTACCACTGCACCTTAATGTAAGATACTAGATCAAGACATGTCAAGCATTGTGTCTCATTTGGGATACTTAGATACAGTTTATTACAACTTATCAGGCTAAAATAGGACACTAACTTCAATACCAACCAAACATCAACAGTGTGCAAGAATAGGGACCAATGTACACTATTGATAGAATGAAGTGCTTGGTATCTCCTTGAATATAAGCATGAAGTGCAACTCACCGAATCTAATACTAATAAAGTCTGTCCCGACAATATTGTGATCCAGTAACACTCCATTAATATATGATAATGTTTTAACTCAAAAAAACAATCACAAGATATGCATTTCTCGTTCAAGGAAGTACATTAATGGTTCGTGATCAGTAATGGACAGGATGTGACCCAACTGAAGCCCCTGTTTGAGGTGTCAGAGTCATAACCGCCTTCCATACGTGACCAACATTGGTACTAAAGAGACTTTATGTCCAAAACGTTTGGCGATATATGACCCCCCTAAACTACATACTACACATAATCGCATTTCCCATCAGTCAAACTAAGCAGAACACCTCTTACAATGCTGAGGTGCAAGAGTGAAAAGGTGAGGATAGATATATTCACAATCCCTTTACTAATTGTGGAACACAGAGATGAGAGGCTTACACAGTGCATCAATACCACAGAGACCGCTGTAATACTTATAGACAGCAACAACTATAATTCTTTGATGTTATACAGCGAGATTTTGATATTTTAGAATAACTCTCAGTAGGACGAGGCAATCAAACAAAACAACACACAAATGTGTCCTACAGTATAGGGAAGCTTTGAACCAACCAGAAGGCTCTCGTGTGGTTGCCTGTAGTAGAATCAAGACATCAATTGCGATGATTTAAACTCCAATTTGCAACTTCTGGGTGCAGATCAAATTTCCAATGAGCGTATCTGGTAAACAAAAGCCTAACTAGTAGAAATGACTCATGCTGTTGCTAGTTTTTTAAAGACTCCATGTTTTTTCCATTGACTGCTGAACTATATTAGTTTCCATGCATGTGGCAAGCATGGAGTGGCAAAAAAAGGGCCCCAAAAACAACAATTCATGAGCATTGCCTGCTACCAAAGCATACCTTTTTTCACTACATGTTCTTCTAACATCATAGACAACTTGCTAGAGAAATTAGGCCGAGTCCTGATTGGGATGTGAACAGTGAACACGTGTGAGTGCTGGCTCCAAGCACAGAGAGAACCCCCGAACAACCTGTTTAAATAAGTGAAGGAACTACAGAAAAATTAATTACATTGACAATCAGAAGTAAGTTCAATTCTGATACTGCCATGAAAAAGTATAGCCTGTTTCCTGGCAAGGGCAACTTCTTTAGCAAAGGTGGCAGTGACCATCAGATTTGCTTACGGAAGCCCCAAGCACAGTAGGTTCCACTGAACTACTGGGGGGGTGTTTTTAAATAAATTACTATGCACCCAAGTATAAACCACTGGTTTATTTGCGCTGGTGATATCTCATTAGGTAGCCTGTTTGGAGACTGCATATGTAAAGACAGTTTGATCTCCCATAAGTATGACCACTTTCTTCTACTTATTCAATGTAGCAGCACACCAGTTAAATGAAGGATGTTGTATGTCACGAGTTGTATGGAGGTAATATAAGGCTGTGTAGATATGCTGTCTCCCAAAAGGAATTATTATTGATTTTCGGGCCAGAGAAATCCAAACAATGGGAGCCTATTTCCTCGTAGAATTATACGGTAATCACATTTATCTGTGCATATAATAAACCCTGGGTACCCATACCATCGACTGAATAGCCTATAAAGGTTGTTATTTTGTGAGATATATGCTGGGCAATCAAGAAACTAGAGTGTATGTCTTATAGGATACCTTCTCACAACAAAAAAAGTATACTACCACTTGTGGATTCTTCCATGGATTTGCAGCTGAAGAGCCAGAGATTATCGTCCATGGTTTTTGACAAGGATAGCCTTCCTTCAATAGGGTTTCAGCATCCAGAAGTGGCAATATTTTTATGTTCTGTGACACAGATGGTTATAAATCTACAATTGAGAAAATAACAAGAGCCAATTGGAACTACTGCATCGATTCCCAATTGAATAGAGACAGAGCTTTAAACATGTTGGACTGAACACTTCAAAGAACTAACATAAAAAAATAGAAACGTGATAATATATTTGTATTGTACTCGTAGTAGAGAACTTCACGCATATCCATTTTGGCTAAGAATTTAAAGTAATAAATGAAATGGTAAAACTAGTACAATAATCTCATACGTTCTTACAAAAAAATTTATATTTAATTCAGGAAAAACTTATAAAGTTGCAAGAAAAAGAAAGTGAAAAAACGAAATATCTGGATTTCTGTATTTGTATTGTAATAAAATTAGGTCCTCGATTATTTATCTAAGGTTTACAATCATAGGCAAAACCCAAATCAAACTCAACAAACAACTACACATTAGTTAGTACTGTTCATGTATTTTAATGTAAAACATTGTTGCGTAAATATCCACATGCAGAAAGAAAAGTAAATGAAAAAACCTCTGTTTCTTGACTTGAGATGTTTAAATTACGGAGCAAGAAGATTAGGAAGATGTAGGTTTCTCCAAAGTGCTCAGGCCATATAGAGTAAGGGCAAACAAAGTCATGATTACAGCAAATTGTTCCTTCATGAAGAAGAATGGTAAACTATCCTTGAACAAACAACTATTTGCAACACATCAGAAGAGTGTTTACTAAACACCGTGGGGGCATATCAATCCAAGGTTGGACAAACTAAGGACTGTTGCTACTTGACATTGAAGAGGGAATCCTATTAGATCATTCCAAGAGCACAATAAGGAGGTGAGAGATAACCCAAGAGTAACAGCAAAAGACCAACAGAAGACTCTACAAACCTTCTGTTAGGGCGCGTTCACACGGCAGTCGGTTTGCCGGCCGGTATTTGTCCGGTTTTGCGGCCATCCCCACGGCCGCGGGGGAGGTGGGAGGGAGCGGGGGGCGGCTTTTCTCCGTGATGAGCGGAGAAGAGCCCTCCCCCCTCCCATTGAGGTGTTCATATTCCGTCCGGAAACCGGACAGGAGAATGAACATGCTCAATGCTTTTTGAGCAGCCCGCGGGAAAAAACGCTGGGCGGAAAACCCGTGCAGTGGGGACTGCTGCACGGGTTTTCCATAGAGCACAATTGTGCTCATTTTCGGCCGGTTTTTCAGGCGGTCTGAAAAACCGCTAACCGGCTGAAAAAACCGTCCGAACCCGTGCCCCGTGGGGACATGGCCTTAGTGTGTCCACGGTTAGAAAAACATTGAACAGGAATGGTGTCGATGAAAGAACATCACAATGGTCACTCATTTTGTCCAGGTGTATAACTAGAATTCAAAGGACCCCATAACTAAATGAGATAACCACCACCTGATGACATTAAAATAAAACAGCAGCATAAGTATCTATAAAAAAGATAAAAATAATACTGCCTCATATCATGAAACTCACATAGTAGTGCTGAAGAGCAGAAATCCACCAACTACTTGCTCGCTACAAAAATGAACAACAGATACAAGAACTTATCTGAGTGGGGCTATAGTTATTGCCATACTGCTGTCCAAAAAACACATTTTGGTTTTACAGAAGTTTACTTTAGACCATATTCCACAATGCTACTAGTCAAAATGTTCCACAGACAGTTAAGACTGAAGAAGCACAAAAAGACTGACACAAACCAACATTAAATCTCATCCCAACTGTAAAGCATGGTGAAGAGAGCATCATTTTTTGGGGTTGCTTTGCTACCTTAAGGCCTATGAATCTTGCAATCAAAGAATTCAAAGAGCAAAACATTTTACAGAATATAAGGACAGCACCTCAAGCCAAAAATATGTTGGGTGATGCAACAAGACAGTGACCCGAAGCAGACAAGTAAATCAACTAAAGAATAGTTAAAAAAAAAAGAGATTTGTGTTTTAGAGGCCCTGTTCACACGACGGATTGGGCCGCGTTTATGGCCGCTGGTTCCGACGCGGTTTTCCGAGGTCAAAATCTCGTCCAAATCGCGCCTAGTTTATTAACATGGTTTCCTATTGGAAACCGCGTTAATATTCACACGCCGCGGGTCTGGCCGCGACTTCGGGGCCGCGGCCTTGCCGCACGTGTGTGAGAACTCTCCTGTCAATTCCTGACAGGGAGTTCTCAGCGCTGCGGCCAGCGTGTTGCCGCGGGCGTCGCCGCGGGTGTGTGCGCGCTGGCCCGTGGCTCGGTTTGCCCCCTGCCTATTAATTTGCATGGGGGCAAACCCTCTCCGCAAGCCGTGCCCCAAGCCACGCCCCACCCGCGGCGAGACCACACCCAGCGCCCGCGCAGCAAACCTGCGTCGGGAAACGCGAGTTTGCGGCGAGGTAGGAGGAGGTTTGGCCGCGTTTTAACCCGCGGCAAAACCCGCCGTGTGCACAGGGCCTTAGAATGGTTAAGTAAGGGTCCAAAAGTTAAAGGGTTTGTCTCTCTACAAGGATTGCTTTTTATGTTAAAGTTCTTGCAAAAACAAGTCACTTTGTAATATGTGTCCATTATCAGTATCCTAAACCAAATTCTGAGATATCCACTCTTGTAATGGGCTGAATCAGCTCCTCAGGTCTCTATACTACAGACCTGTTTACTCTCTCGTGATAGGCTGCCAGCACGGGTTTTGCTGTAGCTACAGACCTGGATTCTACTGAAAGCCTAGTAGAAAGCCAGTAAACACCCCCTGAATTCAAAAGAAACCAAGAAAACAGGACTGAGGTAAGATGAATCAATGTAGCAAGACAACCCCTTTAACGTTATTGAGAAGCTATGGCTTGACAAATAATGCACCTTGATATTATAGCATAGAAAAATTATCTCCACTTTCTCAACACGTTTTAATTTGGTTTGATTTGCAATCAAAATACAAAAAAACAGACAGCTATAAATATCATGTCGATGCAAGCAACAAGATTCCCTACAGCACGATTATATCCTGTAGGATGCAACAGCCTTCAACTCCTGAAGCCAGAGAGCTAAGTTTTAACTTGTAAAGCAGTAAGTGAACCTTCTTTAATCCTCCATATCAAAACCACAATGTTTCGACTCAAATGAGTCTTTGTCAAAGTGTCAGCTTCTCTGGCAGCTGTAGATTTTAGACATTATGCAACATCCCCATCGAGATTTGTTTTTAAATCAGGTCCTTGATAATTACCCTTTAGAATTTTGACATAATAAATGCAGATATCATTTTTGTATTTTAGACATTAGGATAAAACTAATTCTTCTAAATGCACACAGAAAATGTTTAACTGGTCATCAGGAAATAGTGAGTAGAGAACAGTGAGTAGTAGACTAATTGTTAACTTTAAAGAACAAGTAAGGCCACAGAAGACATAAATATATATATCTGGTCTGTCCATATATATGTATATCAGAGGCTATGTATATTAAAGAACTGAATTGTAAACCAGATATAACTACGGCATATAACTCATCTATGCATAAATGTATGCCTTTCTACTTGGCGTCTCTATGTACCTATTCATACATACACAATGTTCTGGACATCCCTAATCTCATGTGTAGCACCTAAGATATGGAAGAATCCTTTCATTTCAGTTAAAATAGTTTTACAATGCATTCTTTATGTATATAGTGATGTCGATTATGTAGAATAATCCTTCTATTGGGCCCAGGAGACTACTGAAATGCACAGGCATCCTTATTGATAGACAATATATCATCAGAAAATTACATTATTTAAATATATTATTTTAATATAAACATAATTGCGCATATTTATTATTTTTATTTTACAATCATTTTAAATCATATACAATAAAGTAGAACTTTTAATAAATACTTAAAAAAATTATTACCAATAGACAAGTTTGCAAAGCAAACGAGTAGCATCAGCCTGGGGCATTAGCTACAATATGCTCAGAGAACCCATAAAACACACGCCAGACCTAGACTAAGATATTCTTATATCGAAACGCGTTGGTCTGTAGCATATCGGGCATGACTTAGTGTTACCCCGTCCTATGGTGGTTGTGCCCTACGTATCATGGACATTTACTTTGCCGCATGAATGTAAGTTTTTAATTATTGTTTCTATTAAAGATGTGGAATTTTAAACTACTTGCAAGGGTGCCCGCCTTACTACATCAGTCGACAACACACTAAAGGTGGTTGCTGGTTTTTGTTTTTGTTTTCCTACATCGCTGGGCCGGCGGAGTTTCCGGCTTTCCGTGCAGCCACACACCTGA
This sequence comes from Phyllomedusa bahiana, assembly GCA_025379985.1. Classification (NCBI taxonomy): domain Eukaryota; kingdom Metazoa; phylum Chordata; class Amphibia; order Anura; family Hylidae; genus Phyllomedusa; species Phyllomedusa bahiana. The sequence goes on from JAODAL010043532.1 coordinate 11,705, forward strand.
GCAATCCTAATGAACGGAAGGTAAGCTAAAAAATTTTGGTTTTTATTACCAATAGCAAGTTTGCAAAGCAAACGAGTACCAGCCGGGGCATAGCTACAATATTCAGAAAACCCCATAAAACAGAGCCTTAGATATAGGATTAATCAATAAGAATTTGGCATCAAAGTAATGATACATCCACCAAAATATATAGAAAAAAAGAACTGCCTTACCATTTGGCATCTTCAGTGTCAGGTAGTACAGTGGATGAAGGGCTGGGGGAGCTACACGTTCCCTAATGATTCTGTGTAATCCTACCTAATAACGGGGTGATTGCCCCAATAAGGGCGACCCGACTGTAACCTGACCCTGTTAAGTTGGGCCTACGCTATCAAAAAAGCTTCCATAGAAGTGAATGAGTTGGACGGCCACAATCGCCACCTCATTCACATGCATGACCGGCACCCAGTTAGCTGCGAGGTTTTTGCTTTGTAGTAAAGCCCATTGTATGGGTTAATACAAGATGAAGAAGACTACACATTATAAACTCTTTGTCTAAAAAATTATCCCCCACCACCCCCGCCTTCTAACAGAATGTAGGGCCCTTTATTTGCAGCAGCACATTTTCCGCTTCTATGGAGAACTTTTAAGTTCAGGCTATGAATGCAGTTGAGGTAAACAGTTGTCAGACAGTCCCTTGAGATATGGAGAAAATAGCTGCCTACTCAAAGAAAAAGAACTTATTTTACGAAATCCCCCATTTTGCCTTATTTGTTGTTATATTGTGGGGAAAACATCAACGGATTATGCTAGGAGTGAAATGAGGGAGAAATGAAGTGCTCTTTATTTCCACTTGTGTTTCCAGCTGTGTCTGAAAAAAGGAAAACACTAGCAGCGTTCTGTAGCTCCTGACCGCTGCCTGTGACTGTTGCTGGACACCAAAGAGAAGTGACATATTTCATGAATGCACATGGTGAGCATAGCACTGATCATTTATTACTGCACTTTTGTTTATTTTTTCTTGTGGTATCTATGGCAACTACAATAATGTTTCTATTTTCAATGCTATTATAAGGCTGGGTGCACACAGCATATAACAACATACTGTCGGAAATCCCACGGCATTTTATCATTGTTGCAGGAGCCACAGTCGGTTTTCGGTTTTTGGCGTAAGCGTCATACATTCAATGTACGGGGCCAACGGCAAACCCAAGCGGAATCCAGTGGAAGATACAACAGGTTGCATATTCCGCTGGATTTTTAACGCGACGGTAAAAAAAGAGGTGGAAAACCTGTGCTGTGTAGACATAGCCTAATAGAGAGAGATTCACCCCATTAACAAATATTGCACTTTATAGAAAGAGACTATAGAAAAGCAGATATACATGTAAGATTATTAGCTCTGTGGTTCAATGAGAACAGCCCTGGATAAAAGGAATGTGTCACGGATGCCCCTGCGACACTCGTCCCGGGTCGCAGGCGCATCCGTGCCCCGCTGCTGAGCGGCGCCGCGTCCCGCACGTCTCCCTGCCGGTGCCCAGTATCACTTACCCAGCCATGCTCCTGCTCCGGCTGTCTCTGTCCCTCGGCGCGCGCGGTCCCGCTCCCTAGGGCGCGTGCACGCCGGCAGTGTTAAATTTAAAGGGCCAGCGCAGCGGTAATTGGCTATTGCCGGTCGCTGCTCCTATTTAAGCCTGCCTCTTCCTAGTAACCTCGCCGGATCTTTAGTGCCCTTTGCCAATAGAGAAAGCATTCCTGAAGCCTTGTTCTGTTTACCGTGTACCGTACCGTTTGCCTCCGTCCCTCGACCATCGTGCCGCCTGCCCTGACTTTCCTGCCTGTCCACGACCACGAACCATTGCCGCCTGTCCTGACCTTCTGCCTGTCCCCAACTGACGAGCCTGCCTTCCGATTTTGTACCACACTACACCTCGGCTGCCTCCGCAAGCAAGTCACGTCAGGGGTAGCGACTTGGTAGACTCCCGCCGCAGCAAGTCCATCCTGGGACCTACTTAGATTCCGCTCCCTGGCGTGGCTTACGCCATCGCTTGCAGTGGTTCAGTGGATCCACTACCTCCGACCATGACAGAATGCTTACAAATTACAAGGTGTAGCGCTCACAAGAAAAACTAGGGGTGATATGTATGATTTTTGGTGCTTAGATGGCACTTTTTATGCGCATTATAATAGTGTAAAATGCGCCTGAATTTATGAACCCGGTCCATTCTAGCGCCTGGCATAAAACCACACTGAGGAGCAGAGTCTAAGGCTACGTGCACACGGCAATTGTAAAATAGCGTCGGAGAATCCAACCAGTATTTTATAATCAGGATTAGTTTTTTTTACCACTTTTTTGGGGGGGCCAAACCATTAACATTGAATTGCACTATGATCCGTCATTTTCAAGTGAAATACAACGGATTATAGAACATGTTCTACGTTTTGTGAACGGATTTCGGATTTGAAATCCGACCTCAGAGTATCAATGCTGTGTAGACTTCAGCTCGGATTTGCTATTGAGGTCTATGGGAATTATTTACAGTCGGGTTTTTGCAGATTCTAAATACCAAATCCGCATAAAATTCCAACAGTAAATCACTGTTGTGCAGATGTAGTCTATGGAGTCCCCTGGTATTCACCCTGCAATCCCTTTTAGAAGGGATCTGGACTCCACTGCAGGGAACTTGCATTACCCCCAATGTAGTCACCCACAGTGACAGCTGACGGACAGGTGCGGTACCAAAGGAGTAGACAGAAGTCATAGACGGGTTATGAGTAGAGGGTCAGGTGTTAAACTTTTGTGATCAGATCAGAAGCAAAAGGTCAGGGCAAGCAGCGGACAAACAAAAAGGTCAGAAACAATCCAAGGATCAAAACTGAAAAAAAGCACTCTAGAATTAGCTCAAATAATAATGCAAAGAATACTGGACAATGAGTTTGCTACAAAGAAATTAGATCTCTGCAACCCAAGAAAACTGCAAGAGCAGTCGGATGTGGAAAACCAGGGCAATTCGAGCAAGAACCCTTGAGAGGAGCCTTCATGCAGGGAAGACTGATGGAACCAATGGTCTGAGTGCAGGCATATGGTGAGTTAATCCCATGAAATTGTATTAGAAGCTGTATTCATTCTGTGCACCAGCGTTCAGTCTCCCTAAATTGTGCCTAAAAGTTTTACAACAAGGCTTCTGAGCTGGAATCTATTTGCATGGTAGAGGTAACTCCTAAGAATGCATGTGTTTTTTTTCTAACGTGTCTTTAAACAATGCTAATAAAAAAACACATATGCCTTTAAAAAAATACATGCATAGTTGTATTTTTATTTTTTATTAAATATACACATAAGAATACTAATTTGTCTAAAAATCTGTGTTTAAATGGATTACATTAGTATAGGGGGCCCACTTATGAAAACTTTGCACTGGGCCCACCAATGTTGGCTGCAGCTAATCAGCACCTGTAGCCGTACGTACGTGTCTGGAAAAAGAACACAGTAAGCAGAAGACTAGAGAGACACAGCCCTTTAACAGACCAGAGAATGGATAGTCTAGGAGTTGGTGGCAAAGTGTAGCAGCATATTTTTCTGTTAGATAAGACTCTGCTTACAATGCTGTTGACCATCACAGACAGCCACTATACACAGACACTTGGTTTGATGTATAGCAAATTAGAGTGAGGAAAATAAATTGTCCTAAAGTGAAAAGCAATAAACCTAAAAATGTGTTCAAATTCAAGCATGTTCACAGGAACAGCTAAAGAGCAGCTTTAATCAAAGAGACTGGTTGTACAATGTTTCTTCCCTCATCACTTAATCCTGATATAAGAGATAAATGGGCCAAGTGACATCAGCACACTATAACATGTCTCTGCCTGGCAAGGTAGCCATTGAAGTCTGTGCCAAACAACCTGTCACCTGCAGGCTATACACAGTCGAGCCACATTATTATGACTGCTTCCTTCTTTTGATGTAGGCAGCGAGTAGCTCATGAACGAAGTCAGGTGTTTTGAGCTGGCTCAGCCTTACCTTTGGGCTGCCTAACTAACTAAGGCCTAACTACTGCCTACCTAGGACCAATCTACCTGCATGAAGCCTACCAACCTGAGACCTGCCTAACTACTGCCTACCTAGGACCAATCTACTTACATGAAGGAAAACTTCGGTACTGAATGAAGTCGAAGTTTGGGGTGATTCACGGGAACGAAGCGTGTTTTTTATTGTTAAAATGGCTGCAAGCACATGGCGTGACATGGGGCAAAGAACTCTGGGAGGAAGAAAGGAACACCCTCAATGACATGTGCAGACATGAAGTCAATCAGAGACCGGCAGGCTTCTGTGACTATAAATAAGGACGGCACGCTCTCTCCACACAGATCTCTCATTGTGCCCTGACATAAGCGTCCGTCTGCTGCTGATCTCTCACTCAAAGCAAATTGCTTTTATCAGCGATTGGGGGAGGGGGAGAGACCACCAGAAATTTGTCAGTTGCTCACCAGCGTTCTGTATCTGCTGATCCATTCTGAAAGAAACTGCTTTTATCAGAGACTGCTCCCCTTCCGTTATCATTTTGTTTTAGTTTGTGGGGTATTCTAATTAAAGTCCAGGGTGGGTCGAATTCTGCCCCATATACATTTAAATTTCACCTTTGCATTTCAGTAGGGAATTTCATATCCAAGGATTTCACCAGCCCGTTACTGGTCCATTTGGAGTCAAATACAGTGTGGTTTTTACCCCCATATATACATCTAAATGTCATCTGTTCATTTCTGGAGCGCATTTAATATCCAAGGGTTAATTAAGCCTGTTGTTAGTGGGTGTATTTGGAGTGAAATACAAGGTGTGCGTATTTATTTGCCCCATATATGCCTCAATTTCATCTGTTTTTTTCTCTAGGCTACTTAATATCCAAGGATTAATTTCTCCTCTTGTTTTGTAGGTTTATTTGGAGTGAAATATAGGGTGTGCTTATTTCTGCCACATACATGACTGAAATCCATCAACTTCAGACCGGTGGGGGTATTTTAATCTGTGGTCAAGAGTTAATTTATTCACTTTTTGTGGAGAATTCTGTGTCAAATCCAGTTTTTGTGTATTTCAGCCCTACATACATCTCAAATCCAGTCTCCTGGGATATTGCTATTTGTGGCAAACAGTTAATTTTTTCTTTTATTGTGGTGATTCTGTTAAATGCTGATACATGTAGAGCCACCCTCCCCCCCCAAAACAGTGGAGAGGGTATCATCAGTAATTTTGCATTGATACCAATCATTTTGCCATTCGTTTGATCTTTCAGTGTCCGCTTTCAGTTGGTCAATAATCCATCATAGATAAAGCCAAAAAGAAACAGGAGTTGAACCCAAAATAAGTAAATGGAATATTTGCATGTGTTCTGTGTTTTGTATGCACTCCACAGATTAAAAGAAGGGGAAACCAAATATAGTGGCAATGTCATAGACTTGTGAAGGGTGGAAATAGCATTAGAAAACCACAGAGCGGTCAACTGAGAGAGAGCTCAGTTGGCAGCAGCATAAGGAGACTTGAGTGGTGAAGTGGCAGCAGCATCAGAATGGCCCAGTGAAGAGTGGGGAGGTGGGTGGCAGTACCAGTCCCTGGTAAAGATGGTGGGTGGTAGAAGGAGCAGCTGGCAGCAGATGTGTGGAATCAGGCGGGTGGCAGCATCAGAATAGTAGCTGAGGCAGGTAGCCAAAAGAATCCAGGGTTCGGGGTCTGCTCCAGACAGGGCTGTTCCTAGGCTAAATTACAATCAGGGCGAGGTGAAGAAATTTCCCTCCCCCCCCCCTCCTCCTCCGTAACATAATGCGACACATTTCATCACCATCAACCAAAACTAAAATAAACAAAAAGTTTTAACACAATGTGCTACATATAAAAATACTAAATAATAGTCATGCAGTTACCAAATAACACTGCTACACAAAACCAGAATCCCAAGACCACTAAGACCACATATCACCAGCACACAGTGACCGAATAATAAAACCACACCATGACCACATATCACCAGCACATAGTGACCGAATAATACAAACTGACCATTACTGAGTATAAACCATTATACTACAACCAATATTACCAGCATACAGTGACCATACAGTGTTGGATACCAGCTGTACACAGGCTCTGCAGACATATACATTATTACATTAAAGTTATATCTAGTGACTCACAGAAGACGTCTCTGAAGAGTTGGTCTCTTTCTCTTCTTCTTCTTCCCCATCTGTCCCAGGCCGCCATGACGACTACTCCCGACTCTTCACTGTAAAATTTACAAAACAAACATCTTAGACTCCTCACTTTATCAGCACTTCTCTACCAATTCCTATCTCTATACAAACTCCCCATCTATAGCACCTCATATGGTAGCGATGGAGCAGCCCCCTATAGCCAGGTAGTAGGCCCCTATATCCAGGTAGTAGCCCCCTATAGCCAGGTGATGCCCCCCTTTAGCCAGTTGATGCTCCACTGTAGCCAGGTGATGCTCCCCTGTAGCAAGTAGATGCCCCCCTGTAGCCAGTAGATGCCCCCCTGTAGCCAGTAGATGCCCCTCTGTAGCCCGTACATGCCCCTTGTAGCCAGTAGATGTCCCTGTAGCCAGTAGATGCTCCCCTGTAGCCAGTAGATGTCCCTGTAGCCAATAGATCCCCCTGTAGCCAGTAGATGCCCCCCTTGTAGCCAGTAGATACCCCTGTAGCAAGTAGATGCCCCCTTTTAGCCAGTAGATGCCCCCTGTAGCCAGTAGATGCCCCATTGTAGCCAGTAGATACCCTGTAGCCAGGATATGCCCCCTTGTAGCCAGTAGATAGCCCTGTAGCCAGTAGATGCCCCCTTGTAGCCAGTAGATGCCCCTCTTGTAGCCAGTAGATGCCCCCTGTAGCCAGTAGATGCCCCCGCGTAGCCAGTAGGTACCCCCCGTGTAGCCAGTAGATCCCCCTGTAGCCAGTAGATGCCCACTTGTAGCCAGTAGATGCCCCCTTATAGCCAGTAGATGTCCTCCTTGTAGCCAGTAGATACCCCTGTAGCCAGTAGATACCACTGTAGCCAGTAGATGCCCCCTTGTAGCCAGTAGATACCCCTGTAGCAAGTAGATGCACCCCTGTAGCTAATTTTAAAATGAAAAAAAAGTACTCACCTCGGTCCGTGCGTCCCGTTCCGGAGCTGCTGAACGGTGTAAGCGGTGTGACGTCACCACGCCGCTTACGCTGTCACGCAGCTCCCATGGATCTACTCGGCCAGCAGAGCTGCCGACCGATGAGACCCAGCGACGCAGGGGGCGCGGTGAAAGCAAACTGCCCTCTGCGACGCTGATACATACAGGGGAGAAGGCAGGACGGTAACAATCCGTCCTGCCTCCTCCCTGTACCGGCAGGCTGCTGACCCTGCGCGATTGTTAGAAAACAGCCGCGCAGAAACAGGGGCTATCCTCCAGGCGGCCGGGGCGGGCGGCCGCGGCGCCCCCCCTCAGGTGAGCGGAGCCTCTGCGCCACGGGCGATCACCCGCCTCGCCCACCCCTAGGAACAGCCCTGGCATCAATTGCTGCTGCTAGAGGGTACCTAAATCACTAGGAGGTGAAGAAAGCTGCTCATCGACAACTGCAGACTCAGGTTGCTGCTGATGGAGCTGGTACTGCTCGTAACCCCCCATACCACCACAGCAGTTGTGACAGTGGTACATGAGCGTTGATGAACCCACCCGGTCAGACCTGCTATATAGAGGATGGACCATGGATGTCTCTATAGTAGTTGAGTTTGTCCTCCGTCTTGGCAGGTGAAAAATGCCCCCAATTGGGACCGGTAACGAGGGTCCAAGAGGGTGGAGAGCCAGAAGTCATCCCTCTGCCGGATGGTGACAATTCAGCTGTCACTAGCCAGGCAAATCAGCATGCAGCGGGCCATCTGCACAAATGACTCTGAGGGACTCCCTGCCTCCATCTCCACTGTATACTGCCACAGTGTGTCTGGGTCATCTTCCTCGTCTTCCTAATCCTCCGGTTGATCCTGCTCCTCTCCTGTCACCTGAATAAAAAAAACACTCATGTCGCCAGACACTGCTTGTGCTCCAATGTCTTCCTCCTCCAGTTCAGCCCCCACTGGACTCATGTGGCCGTGAGATGTAGTCGCCACGTCTCCAGTCCCCTGACCAGACAGATTTTGCAGCATCTGTTCCAGGACATGAAGCAGTGGAATGACGTTATTCATCCCGTAGTCCTGGCGACTGACAAATAACGTGTCCTCCTCAAAGGGCCTGAGCAAACGGCAGGTGTCACGGATGAGCTGCCACTGGCTGACATCAAAATTACACAGGGGAATACTCCTGTCCACTTTGATCATCAAAAAATCGTTAATGGCCTTTCTCTGTTCATCAATTTCCCCCTGTTCATCAATTTCCCCCTGTTAATATATTTATTCATGTTCATCAATTTCCCCCTGTTCATCAATTTCCCCCTGTTCATAAATTTCCCCCTGTTAATATATTTATTCCTGTTCATCAATTTCCCCCTGTTAATATATTTGTTCATGTTCATCAATTTCCCCCTGTTCATCAATTTCCCCCTGTTAATATATTTATTCCTGTTCATCAATTTCCCCCTGTTCATCAATTTCTTTTTTTCTCTGTTTATAGTTTCTCTGTTCTGTTTAGCTCAAGGAGGGTGTGCTTGGCGGTGTAGAAATGGCAGAAGTGAATGCAAAGTTTCCTGGCCAGTTCTTTGAATGGTGCAGAGTCCACCACTTGAAAAGGGAGGGACTGCAGTACCACCAACTTGGACAGGAGCACGGTCAGCTTCTGCACTTAGGGATGGCTAGACGCATACTGCTGTCTCTTGGCAATTGTATCGGTGAACGACTGCTGGCACCATGAGTGCTGAGGAGCAGGAGTATCTGGACCGGTAGATGATGTAAAAGACAGGGAGTTGTCTTCGGCAGAGGTGGTGAAGCTTTGACTGCCTGAAATGGGAGGCATGCCACTGGGTGCTGCTGCTGTTGCTGCGACAGTATGGACCACCACATCTGAGACACGTTTCTCCCAGGCCACTGTATGGTGACGCTGCATGATGCGGATGCAGGGCTGTGGTGCCAACGTTAGGTCCCTGGTCATGCTTTGCTTTCACAGATACAACATATAGCCATGTTCGCCTCCTCTGGTGTCTTGTGAAAAAACTGCAACACCGCTGAGTAGGTGATTTTACCACCAATGCACCGCACTGACTGACTGTTACCGCCGCTGCCCCGGTGAGCCCCTGTGCCGCTACTTTCTGGGACCTGCAAAGTGGGTGGTCTAAATCGTGGCCGTTTGGCTCTCAACCTTGCACTGCTGCCGCCCTGCTGACTCCCGGCCACACTACCGACTTACGGGCTGCGCCACTGCCTGATGCGCAAGCTGCCGCTCTCTTCTCCCAATGATAATGATGAAGCCCTTCTACAGTCTTGGTCTAGGTCAGCTCATAGCATCACTTGGCTTTCAATACCACCTTTATGCTGATGACACCCAACTTTACATCTCCAGCCCAGACATTAACTCTCTACTGTCCAGGATCCCACATTGTCTGTCGTCCAATACCTCCTTCTTTTTCTCCTCCCATCTCCTAAAACTTAATGTAGAGAAAACTGAATGCTTCCAGGCCTGAGACATTGGCTAGTCGAGGGTAGGTGACCACCTAGAGCGCAAGGGGCACAAGGAGGCATGGAGTGGGATGAATTTTCCATTTGGGGTGTCACTTTATGCCTTGTTTAACTAGGACACCAGAATACCTTGTCCCAGCCTTGCTTGCTTCACCCAGCTCCCAAGTGCGATCGGCTACATCGATTAGTGTTTGCCTGTCACCGCCGTCCTCCTCAACGGTGTCGCTGTACAGAGCCTGACCACTTGCAACATAACCCCCCATGCCACTCTCCTCATCACTACTTGCCCGCTTCTGCAAGAAGCAGCGGATGTCTTCCCCACCTCTTTGCTGCCCACTGTCCTCAAAGAGTTCGTCCTCACTGTATAGTGGCGCAGAGGCCACAGCACATAATAGTTCTCTGGCTGTGGGAAGCGAACGGGACAGAGGTGGGTTGAGGACAGGTGAGGTCCCTTACCTGCTCCCGGGCCATGCCAACTAAGGGTTGTGTCTGACAAACCCACTGACTCTTGGCTGGGGTTGTCAAATGCCATCTGGGAGAAAGTGGATGGCCGAGTCAACCATTTGAGAAGCGTTGGCTTGGTGGTCAACACATGGCTGCTAGATGACACCGAAAGCTGTGTGGCCTCGTGGAGTGACCCCTGCTCTGACGTCCCTTTACTGTGTTGCAACCTGTGCTGGCTCCAGGAACTTACTATTGTGTTCTTTGACACTATTGTAGGATCTTAGCCCTCAGTACATTTCTTCCAGCTGGCGCTGACATGACTTTGTCAGGCTGCATTCCCCCTTCAGTTTTTTGGTCAGTTTTGCCCCCGTAAGTGCCCAGGGAATTTTAGAGTGAAGTGATTCTAAGAACGGCGGCTGTCATGTGCGTGTAATACTTAAACACAGCATTGTATGAAGACCAAACCATGCTCCCTATGCATATTTGAGCATGGCACAACGTTCTACAACACCCTACAGGCTCTCTGCAGCCAGGAAACCACTGTTTTTTAACGCGATTCGCCGCAAATAAATTCGGGTCGAATCGAATTTTGACGGAAAATTCATCGAACTCGGCGAATCAAATTTTTGAGAAATTCGCCCATCTCTAGCAGTAATATTGATCTTTGTATGCTGATCTTTATTCAGTAATAGTATAGGGGTATTATTCAGTCACTATGTGGTGGTAATTTGTTGTCGTGTTCTGGCAGTATAATCAGGTCTTTATGTAGTAGCGCTATTGGTAATGTTGGTCTTGGTATAGAGGGATTTTTATGGTAGCAGTATGATGGTGAAATCTATGGTGAGGTATTTGCCCCTTGTATTATATAGTACCTACATGTTCATGGTCTGAAAGGCAAGGGACGAGGGGGGCCTCATCTAAAAGTTTGCTATGGGGCCCAGGCTTCTCTAGTTATGCCCCTGGTCCCTGACTTCTACAGGAGCAGCAGCTGCACTGATAGAGTTAAATAGAGATAAAGTTACATGCCAACCATTAGCGTCCCTGTCTTGGAAAAATGGCCCTGATCACCACCATATAAAAAACAAAAGCACAAATATGGTGCAAAGAAAAAATATCACTTTGTGACCCTTTTTGATTCCTGTTATTTTAATTTACCCCACTTCTGAAGTCATTTATCTTTGGCAATAATGAGCATTTCGATAGCACAAGCATCTGGCAGACATTTATGTACAACAGGGTTGTTCAAAATTAAAATGTTATGTTCATGTTATCATCACAGATGGATCGAAAAGTGTAAAAACAGTTTTTTGTTCACAGAGGATCCCATTGTAAACAACACAACAGTTTGTTATGCTCTTTTTCTGCGATACTAAAGTACTCCACATGCTGCATTCTCTTAGGGTTGTAATAAAAAAAATTAGTTTTGTTTAGTTATTTTGTGTTCCAGTTTGTAATCTGGAAATAAAGCAATTGGTACACAGATAAATTCATCACATAAAAGGGCAAAAGTGACAGTAAATAAATGTACAAGAGTGACTAAATTAAGAACATTAATAATCGTAGAGAGGGGTAAGTTATCAAAAAATCTATTACGCAGAGGCCTTGCACCTTGTTGAAACCAGGTTTCCAACTGAAACTGCCCTGATTAAAGTCACTAATGACCTAATAACTGCTAGTGCTTCATGCTACTATTTTCATGCTCCCCCTTAGTAATATTGTTTTAGTTTTATGTACTTACACCCATTTTCAATGTACAGAAATTAATGGTGCTTTAAAATTAATAATAATAATAATAATAATATATGATAACATGTATCAGATTCCTTGTTTAAAATAGTTGCAACATTTTTTACACCATTTTTTTTCCATTGAAGCAGCTATGACAGAAAATGTTGGATCCAAACTATCCTTTAAGGCTTGACCAACTAAAGCTGAATGTTTTCCTTTTTTCCTGCCTGGTATTGTTTAACCAGTTCCTAACCAGACCATTTCCCTTCCTTCCTGACCAGGCATATTTTTATTTTTCTTAGTACACATAGGTTTGAACGCTATAATGCTTTTTACAGCTTGGTTATTCTACTAATTGTTTCACCTTTTTACTGTGATACAATAGGCTTTATTTTTATGTGATTTCTATATTATTTTTTTAGAACATAAAGAAAAATTGTAAAAAAAAAGTCTGTTTTTTACATTTTTTAGTCAATTTATTTCAGGTGCAAAAGTGGTGCTAAAATATATTTTATAATTTTGTCACTTTTCCATCACAGACATTTATATGTAGGTGATACAGGCAGTCCCCGGGTTGCAAACGGGATAGGGACTGTAGGTTTGTTCTTAAGTTGAATTTGTATGTAAGTCGGAAGAGGTAGATTTATTTAATTTAACTCCAGCACAAATGGATTTTTTTTTTTAGTTTTGGAAAGTGCAGGGAAAAGTTTTTACATTTGCTTTGCTGTCTGTGCCCCTGTTAAGAAGACTTCACCTCATTTTCACCTCATGTGCTACTGTGGCATACTGGAACTTGTCCTTCCACGGCTACTATCTACTGTGGAACATGGAACTACAAATGCCAGCATGTCCCATAAGCCTCCATTTGTAACTAGGGGACAGGTGTAAGTTGAGGATTGCCTGTATAAGGTTTTAGAGTTGTGGGGGTGGGGCTAAAAGTTGCGGTTTGGGCTATTAATGTATTTTTTAATAATATTTTATTTTGTGTGTGTTCTTTTTAAATACATTATTTTACATGTTATGCCCCTAAGCTTAAAAAAAACCCTCTGTGGGACCTTTTTATATCACTTTTTTAAAGATATTTTCTGATTTCCCTTATAACTGTATTAATTGCAGTCACAGGGAAAATACAGGAAGAAACAACCTTCTGTACTTTCTACAGATCTGATCTGGGTTTGTTAAGACCCAGCAGCATCTGTAACTACCGAGCCCAGGTGGTCATGTAAAGCAGGAAGCTTGTTGAGCGCTGTATAAGCAGTGATCAGGAAGGCAGGGATGGTAATAAACTGTCACTGTCTTCTCAATGAAGAGTTAGCTATTGCCGACAGCTGGTTCTTCACTCACGCAGCTGAACAATTAGTGGATCTGGGCTCTCTGCATGGATGTTCCAGAACATCTGTGCAGAGATATACAGCCCCCAACCAAAAGTATATAGTCAAGGAGCAGTCGGCAGTAGGATAATGATACCCTATATTTTAAAAAAGCATCTTTCCAATACTCATCGTCCCACTCTCACAAATTTTTGCCTTTTGTTCTCGGAGGGTCTTTGGAAGTCCTCTCTAATTTTTGTTCTCGAGGCTATGATTCTTCTTAATGCCAGATATTCAAGAAGTAGAATATTGGTGTCAACTTCTAGAAAGATTTGGCTCGAAGGAGGTGCAAGAGATCCTTAACAATTGTTTAACTTCTACCTAGGATGGGAGGGTGGTCTGGGGGCTCAATCTTTGTGTTTCTTAAATGTTTTTGTGTAGTCCGTTTGAGATTCATAAAACTTGTAACTCTCTCTCTCTGTGATTAGTCTCCCACTCTATTACTATGCTGGTTGGCATGGTTTTGTCCGTTCAAAAGGTGACATTTGGCAGCTATGAGATACTTGTACTTCTCAGTTCTACAAGGCACTAATTCATATTGTATAGGTAACAATTTTTTTGCTCTTTTTTTAACCACTAGAACCCTATTTCAAATGCTTTGCAAAACTTCCACCTACATACTGGATTTTTTATTTAGGCATCTTTATGAAAGAAGGAAGTAGCACAAAAAAACATATACATATTAACATTCATTTAAATACTGCACAGATTTTCAGTAAAACCACACATTGGCATGTTTTCCAGATGCATTACAACACCCCGGCCAGCCGGGGGCTGCTATACGTGCACCTTTAGGGATTCCTGTTCTGGATCAATCAGCTACAATTAGAAAGATGACTGATTATGTAGCTGTGAGCAGGGAGATAGGCAAAGCTTCTGTCACTTCTATCTGTTTCTTGGACTGTGGACAGAGTCTTGGGGTCCCAGAAGAAAACACAAAGAAACAAAGCAACAGAACAAATGTACTTTATACAAGTAAATGCATATTAAATAAAGCATCTAAAAATCCAGAACATCTTAATTTTCTGAGCTTGGTATAGTCTAAAGTCCGGGAAAAAAAATGACTACTTATGGACGTATGTCTTTTTGTAACCATGCTCATTATATAATTACTGTATGTAATTATGAGCTTGGTATAGTCTAAAGTCCGGGAAAAAAATTACTACTTATGGACGTCTTTTTGTAACCATGCTCATTAGATAACTATGTAATTATGTAGATATATAAAAATTTTAACATCTATTATGCATCAGAAAAAAAATTCTAAACTGAATTAAATGTAAGATATAATGCTTGGATTAGCCCACAATGGAACAGGGGAAACCCTTGGTGGGCCCCTTTCCATGGCAGACCTGGAGTTTCTTTTAAAACGGCATATATGTCCTTGGGAGAGGCAGAAAGTCTGAAAGAAAGAGACATAAAGCAAGATGCAGAGTATAAAACGCATGTACAGTAGCTGTAGGGAGTGTCCCCAGAATGAAATTCCACTTTTGGGCCCCAGGCATCTCAATCCGACACTGGATATACATACATCGAACATAACTATTATTAAAAGGATACAGCATGGGGTATTTCTGGGCAAACATTGTGGGAAACATTTTTTTTTTAAATGTTAGCAGTATTCGGCAGTGCTATTCAATAAAAAATTACATATAAACTCTTGCCTTTTTCTTGCTTGTGATAATAAAGAGATAAAACTACCTAATGGCAGGGCAGACTAATCTTGGTTTACTGTTGGTGCTGCAAGAAATGTTTATCTGGATGTAGTCTCATTACAAATTGTAAGTAATAACATAATGATCACTCTATTGTTCTCTGGCCAGGGCAATGCATGAAAAGATAATGGGTTCATTTTTTTTTTAATGAATTGAGGGGATTTTCAGATTTCTTAACACTTATCAGTTCCTGCCAATTACACTTACCTCTCTCAGGCTCTTGGTAGGCCTGGAAGACTACTGTCAAGCAATTCTCTTTGCAGTGCTACCAGAGCTCACAGAGTGCTCAATTATGTGCATAGAGGACATTATATATAAAAATATGTATAATAAGACAACCACCCAATTTTTACAAAACAGTTACATATAATAGTTACATATTGCTTGTCAATGTTAAAAAAATGCTGATAGTGTCCTTTTAAAGTATTTTTAATATTTATATGAATACATTTTATTGTGTATGTGAAAAGTTGTACAGTTTCTGGATATAATCTGTGTTTCATTTCTTCACCACATTAAGATAGGTGTTAACATTGGTTACAAGAAACATAAAGGGACTTTCCTAATAATAAGTGCAAAAAGGAAACTTTCATAAAGCTGTGATCATTTGTTTTTGGAACAATAGTACCAGAAACTATCATGCAGCAGATTCCCATAAGGAAGAGCTGGGCTGTTGCCATTCTTCTCCCATAATCCATTTTAGGTCAAATTCTTTAAAATATTCCAGACGATGACTATAAAAAAGTATATAAAAGTAAATGCATTTATAAACACATTAAAATATACCATAACAATGGATCAATAAGAGTTAATTTATTTATTAACACTTTAAAATATACAATAAAAATGCATCAATAAACCAAATTAAAACTCTAGTTGTAATACAACTTTTCTGCAGTAGATTCACCTTAAAGATGCCCACTTTTAAAGTGATATAATGCATTAAAGGACTTTGTGTATCAGTAACCAATAGAATTTATGCAAAAGGTGGGAGGGCAACCATGCAGAATGTGTCAGAAGGTGGGAGAACAACTATGCAGAATGTGTCAGAAGGTGGGAGGGCAACTGTCAAAGAGATAAGGAGAAGAGTCAAAAGCATATCCAATCTCTCATTCACACAACCATTTTTTGGTGCTCTAATAGTGCTGCCATAGGCATGCATTGGGCTCTTCATGTACATGTACCACCATATGTCTTTTTCAAACTGAGGAGTTTTTTTTATTTACAGAGGCATGTCTCACCATATATTACTTTAATTCCCACCCCCTAAAGACATTTATACTAGTGTCTAGGGGAGGTTAAGTTTGAAAGTTTAAAAAAAAAGATTTTTTTTTTTTTTACTTTAATTTCAGGTGGATTTCCATTCAGTGCAATAAGACTGAAGTTGATCATGTTTTTTGCTGTCATTTAGCCGGTATGTTGAGAAAGTTGCAGACCTACATACTAAACGTGTCCAAAGCCTTCTGGTGCTACACAGAGGCCAAAATAGTATAATTTTGGACTCAATATGGCTGGTATTCATGAAGTATGGAATAGTGTAGTAAGCTACATTATTGCCTCCCGAATTGTCTAGTCAAAAACATATACATTAAAAATGTACTTTTTTAACACGGATGTCTATGGGTGACAGATGCCACAGAATGGTATCAGTCACAGACATCTGTTAAACAGAAAGGTCACAGGCTTTTCAATAGCTTTTTATGACATATCCATTTAACGGACGTCATAATAGCCTAAGGGTGGCAACATGGTAAATGGGGGTCTAACAATAGCATTAATAATGGTATTCATTTTTTGAATATATCATGAAAGCTATTGAAAAGTTCATATATGTTAAACAGATGTCATTAAAGGTCTATGGATGATGGATGCTACTTCTCGATATTTGTCATATAAAACAGGAGTTTTTCTAATGTACATGTATGCTAGAGATAAAAATGTACACAAACAGCAATAGCTTAGGTTTTTGTACAGGGTTTGGTCTCTTTTTCTTTCTAGTTTGTTGTGGCAGCCATTTTTTGCAAAATTGACAATAGCAAGTATAGCCATATTGATTGTCACTTTTGAATCAATGTTAAGTTCCTTCTTTGTTAATAATTTAACATCCTGACAAAATGGCAATCAGTTTCCAAATTATTATGTAGAAACTCTTTATTGCACATACAAAATGTAAAGACTGTTTTCACTAATTTATTCCTCTGTGTGGATATTATTGGTATAAGTTGTGTGCCAAATGCTTAATCCCTGTGTTTGCTTCATTTTCCTTATGACAAGTATCTTCATAAATGTCCTCATATTCCTGACTTTAATAGTTGTAGTTAGTATGACTGACAATAATGTTTTTTGATTCTTATGTGAAATTAATAGTAAGAAACTTTCTAATGTGTAAATCCTATTTTATTTTCTTAAGAATGGAAAGGAAAGAAATGAATAATTCTGCACTATTCTGGAAGGGTCCCTTAAAGGGGTTGTCTCGCTACAAAGAATAGCTTTCAAATTGTAGGGAACACAAAATAAAGACATTTTCCAAATATATTGCTTTGTTCCTCTGTTTTCCCTAAGGAGATACAAGTGAATTTATGACCTCCCTGGCTATTTCAGTTCCCTCAGTAACTGACCTGTAAACAATTCTTCCCCTGCTGTTTGTTCAATGAGATAACAGTGAGTGAAGTCATCACACAGGTTGTGGCAGTGTCCTGTGCTGCTCAGCAGTAAAAAGCTTGATTTAATTGTAAAATAAACAGAACTGCAATTAGGGCTTTTGTTTTGGGGATCAGATAAGAAGTCCTGTTAGTAGTTTGAGAAGCTAATCTAATCTAATTAGCATCTGAAAGCACAGCAGGGCACAGAGCTGTACAAGCATGGAGCTTATACAAATGAGTCAGTCTGAACCAGGAAGTGACAGAGTATTTCATTCATGCATTCTCTGAAACTCTGAAGGGAGACAACTCCTTTAACAATAAGCTGATCGCAAATGTCTAGCTGATGGAACCTCATACAGAGGCGTAACTATAGCCATAGCAGGCACAGCAGCTGCTATGTGGCCCAGAGGCCCAAGAGGGCCCAATGAGGTCCAAAAACATTATGGGCGACATGTCCCGATACAAATGCGCCATAGTTTTGGTGTATTTTGCACCCAAAAAAACTTTTGACGCCATATTCTCGACATAAATGAACTGTAATATACCAAAAATAGGCAGCATGATACGCTGCAGAAAGGCACATTGAATATAGTAGCAATGATACGCTGTGCGGCTCCATAAGGCAATGCACCTATCGAGGCGTATTACATACACTAGTAATGATACGTTATGCGCCTCTGTAACGCAATGCAACTTGATAGGCGCATTACATACACTATCAATGATATGCTATGCACCTCGATTGTCCAATGGGCCTTTTAGGCGCATTAAGTTCACTATGCAAGGTAGATCAGACGCCAGATTTTTGAAAGGATCGTACTTTCAATGGGAATTTTACACTGATTAAATGCGCCCAAAAACTGCAGTGGAGACGCCAATTTTCGGACATGTCGCCCTATGTATTTTGTGATTTGAAACAAGTTGGTGGCTAATGGGGGGAGTCTCTTTATCCCCTCCACTCCTCATCTGTGCTGCGGCTGCACAGAATAAAGAGGAGGTTGTACATGAGTCCCTACATTTTTCTGTATGGAAGTTTTGACTAAAGCCAATCAAATGTGTTCAGCTGTACTTGGAACTCCATTAGATATGAACATAGATAGCTGTGCAACCACCTCTCCATTCTCTGCTGCTGTGATGCAGGTGAGAAACTGTAAGTCCTGTACGTTAGTTCCTAAGGTTTAGTAATTGTAACAAGGTGTTAGTCTTGAATGTTACTGAGTGAACATATTATTTGGTAAATGATTTACATATAAAAAATAAGAATGTAGTAAATAGCCACTAATTTTTTTAAAAAAAACTTTGCTTAAATCAATAGTATAAGAAAATATAAACTGTAATATATCTTATTAAAAAAGCTTCTTTATCAACTTACTAGGTTCCTCCACATCAAACTCGGCATTCACTGAAATACCTGCTAAAATCCATCTATTCTCACAAAACAGACTGATGGATTAAGTTGTATGCTGCCCATAGATGTCTACAGAGAGGAAAAGGGCAAGAGACAGACATAAAGACTCACAGAGACAGTTCAAGCAAGTGCTTTCTCTCATTCAAATGCTTGATCTATAGCTTACATTGCTCAGTACTGCTCTATAATGTTCTCCATGTTGCTGCTGATTCTCAGAGAGTGCTATAGAGATACAGGGGAGCAGAATCTCCTCTTCTCTGAGTGTGTGCTGTGTGTTGGAGATATTTTAGCAGCTAGTTTCCACCCACTTACTGAAAATTAGGCTACATTCACATTACAAACAACCAAGTTGGCCATATGTTACAATTTCTCCTAGAAGTTATTCAGATGTATACCAAAATATGCAACTGCATAGCCATAGACTACAATAGACCTGTAGTCAATTTGTAACTTGGTCTATTTTCAGCTGAACATGCTTTATTTGTGGGACAGAATAGCATGGTACAATAGATTATTCTGTGCCACAAACTACATTTTGAACGGCCAAAAACAGACCAAACGTAATGACTAGTGTTGAGCGATTATTATCGACAAAGTTGAAATCGGCACAGTTTTTATGGTGATCGGATTTTTTAGATCATGCGATAATTTAGGTTAAAATCTGTGCATCATCTATTAAGATCGCGCCTTTTTCGCCGCTTCCTGTAATTTTGGCAGCCAGCAAATCGATTCAAAATAGAGCAGGGTGAGATGTGGTGCGACGTCATGAGGGAGTGTTGGTTGCGATTGGGGGAAAAAATCAATGCCCTGTTTTAATAAAAAAGGGTTTTCCCTGTTCACCCTCAGTTCCCCCGATCTAGAGCAAAAGGACGTGCCTTGAGTTGTCCAAAACAGCCAGCGAAATTATTATTTTTCTTCACAGAGAAACCCTCTACTATTAGCTGTATCCTTACAATTTAGTTAGATTAGAGTTTGGAGTTTTATATAGTTAGGTAGAGAATTTTAAAGGGCTCTACTGCTGTAGTAGGGGGGGGGGAGGGGGGGGGGGCCCCCGGGCGGCGAACACAGACAAGCTCTAAAAGAATACTGGTAAAGTTCACCAAAGACTTAGGTAGAACATTGCAATAGCTTATTTTTAAACAGTTTTCTATTGAAATATTTCCGGATTTGGGGCCCCTTGAACTTATAGGTAACTCTTTTCTACTAATGCGGTTTTTTTTTAGATGCAAAACCCCATTTTATTATCGTATTCATTTAGATAGGTTTTCATTTTAAATTTTTGCCCATTCCACTTTTGTTGATTATCCACCTTGCATTTTAAATTGAATCCAGCAATTTTATGTCCCAAAGGTAAATTGAAAGGTGCAAAAAATTCTTGTATTATAGAATATACAAGCTCTATAAAGAATACTGTATAAAGTTACCCCGACTTAGTGAACTTCAATCGTTTTTTTTATTAACAGTTTTTATTAAAATATTTCCTGGATATTGGGCAAAAAAAAACCTTCCCTGATATTCCAAAAATCAGGTAATTACTCCATCGACAAAACAAAAAAAAACCAAATGGAGTGCGTATGATAATTGTGTGCAATTAAAATTTTAAAACTTTTACTTCACAATTTAAATAGTATGCGGCTAAGCATTAAAACATAAATGAGCACTACATGGTCCCAAAAAATAGAATTGGGACTAAGAAAATTGTAGTAACGGTCATAAGGGGTCTCCCACCGTGTTGACTATTAGAGCACTGCCCCGATAAGGGGGCCCCCAACCCCGGGGTATGGGGGAAAACCTATGACTCAAATCTTCCTTACGTAGTAATTGCAAGCCCCAACATGTTTCGCCCACCACAGTCTTTCGGGGGACCAATGAAGTGTGAAAAAATAATCAAAGGGGAGTCTATAGTTTACTTTTCATTGCCGGTAAAAAGGAGCATTGGCTCCCGCGCGTACGGAAGGGCTATGGTTGCCCCGCCCTTTTTTTAAGAACGCCCCATCCCTTTCCATTGTACAAAAAAGCTTCAACCCCCAGTTTTTTAAAAATTATCTTCCAAAAAAAAATTTTCGCACTCCCCAAAGGGTCTATAATTCTTTTTCAACCCGGTCAAAGGGCATATGGCTCCCCCCGCAGACGTACGGAAGGGTAGGGTGTGCCCCCGTTTGTTTAAATGCACAAGCCCCTTTTAAATGTACGGGGACCGGTGTTTTACATTGTCGCCGTGACCCCCTTTCACGTGCTTCCCCCGCCCCCCGTCCTTCCCCCCTTGACCCGTCCATCCAGCAGGGATTCCCCCCTGAATTTTGGGGTGAGTGTGACCACACGATCGTGCGTAACGTCATTCCGCCCCCCTCCCCAAATGCCGAGCATTAAATCCCATCCCCCGCACAACAAAAACATGTAAGTTAAAACTTGCGCAGCACTTAATGGGGAAAAAAATGCCCGGGAAAGAATGGCCCTTTTCCCCCGGGGCCGATGACCAATCTCAAATCGCGGCCTGTATAACAAAGACCAAATATAAAAATAGATCTTGTTTGGCGTCCTCCTGTAATAAAGGTGCTCGGATTTGCCCCGAAGTAAAGGTATCCGTAGTACATAGTAAATTTACGAAAAGTCAATATGATAGAATTTCTCAATACAATTCATTAGTCAAGAAGCCAATAAAAAGAATGTGTTACGCTGTTACTAGAAATGTACACAAGAAAGCGTCCATGTGGGGCATGGCTAAACCCAAAGAAGTATTCGCCCTTTTTAAGTAACATTTTTTTTTTAGTGTTCATTGGTCCCTTTTGGGAAAGGTTCCCCGGTTAAGCCAAAAGGGTTTTGGTTGAAAGGCCCAAACAAAAATTACCTTTCCTTTTATTTTGGGCAGAAGATCAAATTTCCCATGACCCTTTTGATCTTTAAAGGTTCCCCCATGTCGACTCCAGATATGTTTTGATATTGGAGTACTCCCTTTTTTGACGGATACCACAGGTGTTCACCTATTCCCCCTTTTTTAGTTCCCCCGGGTTTTTTTCCCACATATTCCAGTCCACTGGACACCAATCGTTTGATCACACCTTTTTAGCGGCAATTTTTAAAATTGTTTTGATCACAAAAGACGCCGTTTTTTTTTACTG
>JAODAL010043533.1:0-33743 GCA_025379985.1 Phyllomedusa bahiana
GCACCTAGAATTCCCTGGGGAGAGGCGTCCTAGGTGGGGAGTTTTAAACCCCCTTTTCCCCGGCCTCCCCTGCCAATTTGGGACGTTTTCCCAAATTTCCGGGAAACTCGTTTCCGAAGGGGGTTTTCCTTTTCCCGGGATTTTTGGATCGGCTTTGGGAAACTTTTTTGGAAATTTCTTCGTTGGTGACCAAAATATTTTCTCTTTTGGTGGTCCGCCTAGAAACCCAAACCCCTTTGGGCATTTCCTCCGTCCTGGTGAACTTTTTAAGCGACCCCACCCCCCTTTCCACTACCGGATGCCCCCTGGCCTACAAATAGGAGCCCCCCACAGGGAAAAAGGGTCACGTTTTCGTGTTACCCCTTTCTTCCCCGGTTTATGGGGTTCCCCCCGGGCCCCCGGCCCCTCACGGCCCCCCCTTTTGGATTTTGGGAAAAAGGGTGGGAAATTTTGCGCTGGGCCCGGGGCTGCCCGTCCCTTTTTTTTCGGCACCCCCCCGGGGCGCCCCCGCTCTCCCAGTCCTGCCCCCTGCCATTTCCCGGTTTACCGCCCCAACCCTTTCAGGATTCCAAGACGTTTTTTTCCGGGGGAAGCAAACTGAGGGCACTTCCTCCTCATCGCCATATGATTGCCCCATAAACCCGTTTCCCCCGGGCTTAAATCCCTCCGGGGTTTGGTCTACCACCCTTTCCTAACCCCAAACTCGGGGATGGGCGGCTAGTAGAAAAAATCTACGAAAGGGTTTCATCCGCAAAAACTACTTCCGGCCCGGGGGTGCCGGATTTTTTTTTGTGGAGAATAAAGAATTTGGCCCCGAGGGGCCCTGATTGATTTCCCTGGTCTAAATAAAATTCCCCCATCCCGAAGAGGGGACCCCCTGTTTAATCAAAGGAAAATCCCTTTTACCCTCTCCGGGGGGGCCAAAGGTTTTTTTCCCAAATTTGGCCCTTTGGGGGGGCATATAATCTCATCCCGGGTCCGGGAAGGCGAGAGTGGGAAAAGGCCTTCAAACTCGTGGTGGGCACTTTGAAGTATCTGGTAATGCCTTGGTTTTTTGCAAGCTCCGGCCGGGCTTCCAGGAAATTTGTAATTGGGCATTTTCAGGAGACCTTATATGTCTGTGTTGTGGTCTTCTTGGAAGAAATCCTGGTATTCTTTACCCGATTTTGGGATCCAACCAGTTACAGTGCGGCAGTCCTGAGACGCGCTGCGCGAGAACCATCAGTCGTAAATGGGAAAAGTGCCTATTTCACCAGACAGGCCTCCGTTTCCTTGGATACATTTTTATCTCTGATAGGGTTATGCGGATGGACCCACCAAATCTCTGCGGCATTCTACAGTGGCCTGACCTGTTTTGCTGGGGCTATACAATCGTTCATGGTTTCGCAAAATTTACTACAGGCAATGCATCCCGCGCTTTTCTTACGGTTGGTAGCACCAATTGTGGCTTACTAAAAAATGCCAACCGAAATGTGGCCTCCGGCCAGCCGAAGAAGCCTTTTCAAGTTTGAAGGAGCAGTATTCGCCCTCGCACCGGTGTTATCCCGGCAAGATACCGAGGAAAAAGGAAACCCTTCTTGTGGAGAGGACGCCTCTTCCATAGGAGCTGGAGCACTGCTTACCCAAAAGGGGCCAAAAAAAATAAGGGAAGACTCGACCTGCGGGTTCTTTTTCCGGACTTCTCACCAGCAGAGAAGAAATAACCATCGGAGGATCCGGGATTTTTAGCCATTGAAACTTGCCCTAGACGAATGGCGCACCTCTGGAGGGTGCTCGTTTCCCGTGAATATTTCACTGACACAAAATACCTCTCTATCTCCAGACTGCTCAACGTGTCTGAATCCTCGTCAAGGAGATGGTACTCTGTTCTTTTGCTCGTGACAATAAATCACGACTTCCGTCGGCAGAAAAAGAACCTCAAGGCCGATTGCTCTTTCCCGTGCCTCGATTGTTAGTGTGGGAGGAAGAGGCGAGCCCCACAAATATTGTCCCCCGGAACGTCTGATGTTGTGGCTCCCACTAACCTCAATGGTTGTACCCCAGTGGAAGGACGTTTCATGTGCGCCCTGCGCTCGGTTGAGGGTCTGAAATGGTGGTCACTGTGCCGCATAGCGGACACCTGGGGTTCGAAGGTCTTGTTCTTGATTTCCCGGGTTCTACTGGTGGCCTGGTCTCGTTAACGATGTAAAGAGGTTGTGGGGGCTGCACACCTGTGTCGCAATAAGTCACTCGCCAATGACCTGCCGGGGGACTACTCCAACCTCTGCGGTGCCTAGCTGTCATTTGTAAGCATATTGCCATGGGGACTTCATAACTGACTTTACCGCCACTCTGAAGGAAATACGGTCATTTGGTTGGTCACTGACGTTTTTCCAAAATGGATCATTTTGTTCCTTGCGGGGCTCTCATTCTGCGCCTCGGCTCGCAATATTTTTTTTAAAACATTTTTCCGTCTTGCATGGACTTTTACACATAGTCTCGGAGGGGTGTCCAGTTCGTCTCGAGATTTTGGCGAGGCCTCGCTGCTCGCTTACTGCATGTGGAACTGGACTTTCTCTGCGTACACCACAATCCAATGGGGCAAGTGGGGAGGGGTGAATAGGTCCTAGGTATTATCTCCGCCACTTCACTTCTGCCAAAAAGATGATGGTCAGTCTATACCTTGGGCGCAATTTTCGTATAATTCCCTGGATCTGATTTGTGGGGCATCTCCCTTCTCCATTGTCTTTGGTCGGTTCCCGCCATCCCTTCATGCCCTCTGCCTCCTCAGATTGTCCAGCTGTGGACAGTGGTCCGTGTCTATCGCTGTCTGGGGGAACGCGCCAGTCCCTGCTTCAGGCCTTGGTCCCGTATGAAGACCCAAGCGGACAAAAAAAGAAGGACCCCCTCCTTCCTTTGTCCGGGGGATTTAGGTGTGGCTGTTGCCCAATTATATCGTTTTTTTAAATCCCAACAGTACAAGCGGGTCCCCGTTTTTTAGGTCCTTTGAAGTCCTGAGGGCATTCAAATCTGTGGCCTACAAGCTAGGGCCCCTCGACCATGAGCATCCCAAACTCTTCCATGGTCTTCCCTATGAAAGCCGGTCACCCTAAACTGCTTCTCTTCGGGTCGTGGTTCCCCCAGTTCTCCCGAGCTGATATCTCTCAATATTTTTGCCCGTCAAGAGATATTGGCACTAGACGGTTCGGGGAGGACGATTTTTTTTTTGGAGGACTGGAAGGGGTTTGGGCCAGAGAAAGGTCGTGGGAGCCGGAGGAAAACATTCTGGATAGGGGTCTATTGTTAAGTTTATGCGGGCCAGAAAGAGGGTGAGGCCTACCTAAGGGGGGGGGGGGGGGGTATGTTAAGGGTGTCCTGCGACTCGCGTGGGTGAGGCACCCGCATGGCAGCACCTCCTGACTGCGGCGGCTGCCGCGGCTCCGGACGCTGGGCGCGGACACCCCGGCACCGTTATGGGGCGCACTTACCCGTCACGCTCCTGGTCCGTCTGGCGCGCTGTCCTGCTGCCGGCGGAGTGCAGCGTGCCTCTAGTTTGTGCGCGCGCGGCATGCCCGGGTGAGTATTTAAAGGGACAGTTGCGCCGGTGTTTGGTTCTCATCGGGCCGGGACCTATTTAAGCCCCTGTCTTCCCGCACCTTTGCCGAATCGATAGTGCCTTGACGCACTGGAGTGGGAAGCGTTCCAAAAAGTGTCTTATTCCCGTTTACTGTGTACGTACCTTCTGCCCTCTGTCCCTTGTCCACGAAAACCATTGCCGCGCTGTCCTGACCTTTGCCTATCCAGGACTACGAGCCTGCTTCGATTTTGTACACGAACACCTCGGCCTGCCCACCGCAAGCAAGTCACGTCAGGGGTAGCGGGACCTGGTAGTAATGCCGCAGCAAGTCCATCCCGCTTTGCGGCAGGCTCTGGTGAACACCGGGAACCTACTTAGATTCGTTCCTGGCGTGGCTTACGTCATTCGCTTGTGGTGGTCCAGAGGATCCACTACCACATCGTAAAACGGGACAGTTCAAAATTACAGTAAAAAGGCAGAAGAGTGATTGGTTGAGCCCAGGCGGAGATTGAATCACAATCATATTGTAGTGCGGTTATTTTGAGGTGGGCAAGAAACGGGGGGCGATAGAGGGACCCTTAAAAGTTATTACTGTTTATGGGAAATATTCTAGTACTGTGATTGGTTGGGGGGAAGAGGGGCTCATCCAGCTTAGCCATCAGGCGGGTGAGCTACTTTCTAATAGAGTTCTATGGGAAAGAAATGCAGAGCGAGCTCTGTTTATGATTGGCCAGTTAAGAGGCGCGGTTATTTGGATCCAATGAGGAGAGGGCGCCTTTGGGGTTTTCTAATGCAAACTGAAATAAACATGTACAGGCAGAAAGCAAAATGATAACACTCACGGAGTTGTACCGATCTCTATTAAAAGAAAACAATAAATATTGGGGTAACGGAAAAAAACAATTTAATTACAATAAATTCATTGTTATTTCTTTATTTTCGTTAGCCATTGATCAATCGTATGGGTGTAATTATGTATTTCCCGGCCAATTTCCAAGATCAAATTCTGATGTTGCGCCGTTTTTTTTACTTGATTTTTGGAAAGTGATTTTATTTAGGTTTTTTTTAGTAGGTTTGAGTCTTTTTTGAATGTTTTACACTAATAAAGGCGATTTTTTTATCATACTCATGCCGCACGGAATGGTCTCGAAATCGGAATACATGTTGGCGCAGTCTCACACTGGCGAGCGCGCGGTGAAACTTTTCCCCGATGTATGAGCGCACCTCGGCGCCGAATACATAGGCGCAAAATTTCGCCAGGAAAACGGTGAAAACGTGCACTCGACCTCTTGGCGTGATTCTTACAGGTCGCCCACAGTTGGAGGCAGCCAATCACAGTGCAGGGGGATGTTCGGAACTTTCCTGGCGGGGCGTGTCTCAAAAGCAGAATGAATGTCAGACAGCCATTCCCAGTTGCAGGGGGGGTGCCGGGGAGTTATCCGACCGGGGTGTGTCCCAAACAGGCTGAATGAATGTCAGCCAGCAATCACAGAAAAAGGGGGGTGTCACCGACTAGCAGCTGCAAAAAATTAGGTATAGATGAACTGAAAAGCTCTTATCTACTAAACCAAGTGACTGAGGAATACAATCCAATTATAAAGTGTTTATTTTACTGTCCCCCATATCTGAGACTTGATCTTTGTAGCATGAATACCCTTTAAGGTGCCGTTTTTGAGTACATTGCAGCCAGTCTGTTACAGTGTGCTTATTTTGCTTACCAATTGTGACATGTTTGGTACCAATAATGATGTGAAACAGCAGCCATAAGGAGAGCCAGTACCACACATTAAAGTGTGTCTTGATTTTGCATTGAAATAGAAAGAGTACGTACAGCACGTTGTGTTTTTTTTAGCGGTCCCAATCATGCACCTTAGTTATTTAGCTCTGTTGCAAAGGTTAATTGGGCAGTGAAAGGATATCCTTCATCTGAAATTTATTGTCCTAAAGCAACTCTCAGTCTTTATATAAAAATATTTCCTTCCTACATTTACTGCTGTGAGGGTTTGTGTAAATCCTTCACTGCTGGCTGTACTGCTGAATCTCAAACAAGTCCTTATTTCCTTCTGTGGGATCTCTTACTTTCTCTTCCTTCTCATCGTAGAGATAGCATCAAGGAGGAACGGGGGATATCACTTGGCAGATTACAGCATAGAGAGGGAGACAGATCCAGGAAGGGCCAGCTCTCACACAGGTTGTGGACAAGGTTGAGAACAGCAAAGCCAGTTTTGCAGGAGATGATAATTAAGGGTCCAGGCATGAAGTAAAAATTTAATTGTCATATTTTGTTTGAATTCTACTGTAAAAATCGAAATGAGTATGTCAAGTGGATTCAATTTTGTTTTTGTACGTGCAGATTTACAGTCATTTAAAATCGAGTCCCATTTCATCTTCGATGGGGTTTTGGAAGCGGTCGCATCTTATACCAAACAGACAACATTTTTTTAAGCGTTTACACTAGGGGCCATGTATGAAATGTCTTGGTCTATGCACTTCTTTGTTCCCCTAGAAACCAATCAAAGCCCATAGCAACCAATCAGAGTCCCCCTTTAATTTTTTCAGAGCACTATGTGAAATGAAAGGGGAGCTGTAATTGGTTGCTATGGGCAATAGTCCCCGGAGCCGCCGCACCGCCCGCCGCGCCGATTGTTACTTGTTCAGTTGCATCTAGCAGTTGCTAAAGCAATCAACCTGCGAGCGGCGGCGGGAGCGAGCGAGACCCGGCGCAGGCGCAGTTAACTTCTGAATACTCTCGCGATACTAACTCGCAACGTCACTTGCAAGTAATTCTGTGAGTTAAAGGGTTTTGTTCCAAGAGACCATTTTAGGTAGGTTTCCATATTACAGGCAGGAGATTGACAACAAATATCACGCTGAGTCATTGAAGCTGCAGGGGAGATGGGGAGGGGGTGTGAGGACGTGAGGTATCCAAAGGGAGTGTCTCACAATTAAGTGAAAATATAAACGGTAAAGAGTGATTGTCATTACAGCAGACACAGGTCATTACACTGCACTGTAAGGAGCCTTATCTGCTAAGAAGCTAGGTAATGTAAACAAATCCGGAGCTGAAAGAGAGAGAGACACACTCACACACACAGCACCAGCCAGAGAGAACGAGGCATGCATACGTGCTGTCCTGTGACATGTTACTGAAAATAAGCAAATATAACTTGTGGATTCTATATACAAAAGAGAACACTATTTACACAGAGTTGAATACGCTTCTTATGTTGTCTGTAACAGATAACGCAGGTTATCTAATGAAACTACAACTGGTTTATTCTGTTTACAAAAGAAAACCTAATGCTACCCGGTTGCCTTAAAAACTGGCAGTCAGTTCTTACATAAGAAGCTCTCTCTGCGCAAGCCCGTTCAGCTCTTGTCAGGCGAATCTAATAGGAGCTTTGAAGTAAAAGGGTGTAAGGAAGGCTGTAGCTCTCTCAGTCTGCAATTTTTGAATCATGTATTTAGAAAAAGTGTTTAAAAACCATTTGGAGGATTCCCACAGTAAATTACATGTGGCCAAAAACCCCTTTTAAGCAATAAATCAGTGTAGGAAGGGAGCGGGACAAAGAACTAGATCTTGAGAACGTAGACAAGGAAGTAAGGGAAAGGGCAAGAACGTGAACATAGAAAAATGTACAGGTGACAAGAGACGCATGTATAGAAAGAAAGGTAGGACAATAGTGGAAAGGAGTTAAACAGGATGATCAGGGAAAGCAAAATAAAGTGGATAGAGGCAGTGGCACTTATGAGAAGATAATTAAGGATATACCATTATAATACAGGAGGGGAGAAGCTAAACAGCTTTGCTGCTGATCTTTGTACTGCTTTATGAGTGCCCTGGTGACCAAACATACAATTAAAACGCTTAATGTCATTAAAAAATTATGGCTCTTTTCTGGGCTGTCATATTAATCATGAAAAATGTGAATTGTTTTGGTTAAGGTGTGCGTAATGCTCAAGAACATCAAAAATTAAAGCAACGGGATAGGGTATATCAGTGTTTTTTTAAATATCTAGGTATCAAGATAGGGAAGACCCTTCTTCTATATACAAATTAAATTATCCCCCTTTATTTGATAAAAATACAAAAAGAACTACAGAATGGCAGAGTTTCGTTGTCTTTACTAGGTTCAGGTTCATTTAGTCAAATGATTCATTTGCCCGACTATTATAACCACTTTAAAACCAATCCATTTTACTCGACATTTGATGTAAACGCATACAATAAGCCGTATCCAGAATTATTTTGGAATGGGGAGAAAAGGCCCTAAAATAGCTTTGTTAAACTCCAATTGCACAAATTTGACGTAGGTCTTAATCTCTAAGATGAGGTGTTATAATATGCTGGTTTGTCCAGACATATGCTTGAATGGAATTATGCTATCAGTTTTATTCAGTATATAGTTGGAGACGAGAACTAGTAAGGAAAATCTGTTGTAGTCTGTTACATGCAAAAAATTTTAATCTACCTCATTACAGTGAAGCGTCGGGTTCTAATGAGGGATTACGTTGATGGGTGGAAAGGAAACTAGGAAAAGTTGTTGAACTATCTTTCCAGCTCTCAAATTCTTCCAGATGGGAAAAATTTAGAGTTTCGGCGGACAAGATAGCCTTTTTTTAAGATATGGCAATGATATATTCGGGGTTTCTAAAATTTCTCACTTATTCCCATTCCTGAATGGTTAAAAACTTTTGAGGAGTTGCAAGTAGATTTGCATCCTCGCACACATTTTTGCAATATTCGCTAATTAAGTCGTTCTGTTAACTCCAGCTCGGTGATTTCAGCAAGGAGTAAGGGGAAATACAATATATTTGATTGATTTGGGTGGTGATAGTCCCTCATAGGAAGTTAGTTCCATAATTATGCAATAATAAGAGATAAATATCAAAGTTAAAAGTGTATATTAGCTTGCGAAATGGAGCCGCTGGACCTCCTCAAAGTAGCAACGGTATACTTAGAGGATGGGAAAGAATTAGAAAAATGTATCATAATTGAGAAATGGCGTGAGGGACATACTTCAAGATGGTACATTTTGCTATCTATGCATGCTATATTCCACAAATGCTTCTTTTCTGATCGCGCTTACTGCATGTCCTAAAATTGTGTGAGAGTCATAAAAAAAGCTGATTTGTATTCAGGTTTATGGACTTTGGCCCATAGAGTCCATAATTTACTGGCAGAGGGTAAGGAAACTGCGTTTTTCATTTTGGAGGGGCCCTTTGGTATTGTCTACTCAGTTGTTTCTTTACATGATCAGGGAGAGGAGGATGATGATGTAGAGGTAGCAAGTAGTATTTCCCCCTCTGGTTATAGTGTGTTACTGATTGCCAAGAGCTGTCTTTTGACAGATGGCTGGGAAGCGATTTGCCATTAATGAGATGATTTTTATCTTAAACCAAATTGTACCTCATGGCTGATAAGGTGTTTACGGGTGCGGACAAGGAAACAAAACGAAAGGCCTTTTATAAACGTGCGAAGTTTTTTATTGACAATTTTAACGAAGAGGAAAAATAGTAAATTAATTTCTGTTTTTCAATATACAAATGGTTTCTTAGAGCAGCTTTAAGGTGGGCACTTTGGGAAGGTTGCAAAATAAGACTTAAAGTTATCTGGACTCTAATATAGTGGCAGAGAGAGGTGACAAGGCAATAGGCACAAGTTCATGTTAGATTTTTTGGCTTAAGTTAGGCTAGGGTTATTTTTTGTTGTTAGTAGATCAGTTAGAGATTGGCTTATTATGAACATTGTATGTAGAAAATTAATGACGCTGTTATACATGTCCACTACTATTTCTGTATGGATGATTTTGTGTAATAACATGTAGTTTAAAAAAAAACAAAAAAAAAAGGGACAGGAGGGGGAAATGTACCAAACTAAATTAGGAGAACAGTGGAAAAGAGAGAGTTGAAATTGGAAAATGTGGATCAGAGGAGAATAGAGGGAGCTAATAGGGTGGTAAAAGATATAAAGGTAATAAGAGAGACAAAAGGACAGACAGAGGATTATGCAGAGTAAACACTGATAGTGAATGGCATGTAGATAATTATATCGCCAGAAAAGGTACTATAGATTATACATGTTCGAAAAAATAGGGAACAAAAGCTCATGTAACTCTAAGTCATATCGCACTTCTGGGAAATAATTGATTATAAATGTGCAGGGAGACTCTATAATTTAACTTCTAAATGTGCAGGGGACTTATAGCTATTTATAATTTGCAGGGGGAGGTGGCTCTAATGTATATTAATGTGCAGGGGGGACGCTATAATTTATTTATAAATGTGCAGGGGGACGCTATAATTATTTGTAATGTGCAGGCGGACCTATAATTATACCTTATATACGTTGCTGTGGGAGACCTATAAACTATTATATCCTTTTGGTCGGACTATTACTATCTATATACCTGAGGTTGACTATAACTTATCTATATACGCTGGGGGACATTTAACTTTTATTACTAATTGGGGGTAACCTATATACTTGCCTGGTATATTCTATGGGGGACCCTATTAACTCTATCTATATACCCGCTGGGGGACATTATCACTTACTATTTATAATTGGGGTGGTAAACCTATCAACTGCCTGTAATATCTACTGTGGGGACCTATAACTTATCTATCTACCCGTGGTGGGGGACATATAACCTTTTACATACGCATTGGAGTACACACTATTACTTGCCTGTTACTAGCTACTGGGGGGTACCTATACCTATATACTACCTTACGGGGAGACATATAAACATATATATCACTTATGGGGGACGTATAACGTACTGGGGACCTTTTACCTTTCAAGGGGGGGACACTAATTTACTGCGTTTTGAAGTCGTAATAGTGTTTAAGGTTGTTAAGGCTCTCAGAAAGTCAGTTGATAAGAGTTAGCAATCGACTCTTGCGGGACTTCCAGTCGGTTGTTAAGCCAGTTGTTAAGGCCTCAAGTCGATTGTTAAGACCTTAGCATCGGAACGGGGGGGGACTAATGGGCAACAAGGAAATTCTTACACCTTGACCGTTTTCATACATGTGGCCCCATGTGTGTTTAGTCTTCCCTATTGATCTAATAGTACTTTTTCCACGCAGATACAACATTCTAGTTTTTTTATTTCGACCAAGAAAAAAACAATTGTATGTATTTTATTGGGGTCAATTGGATAAACTTTTTGGGTTTTTAGGCGAGAAAAACCCGGGGTTCAACTCCAACCTTTTTGTGTGGAGGGTTAAGTGTGTCAAGGTAGAGAGGAAGCAGGACGCATTGCGACTTAGTATTTTTTTTACAATGGATACTGTATGCAAAGAAGAATTTATTTAAAAAGGTTTTTTTCTTTTTCCCGATCCATTGGCTTCAGGAGGAAAACTGGAGTTTATCCAGGTTTTTTGGGAAAATGGGGAGTACATGAAAAGAGAGGGTTTTACGAACATTTAACCCCGATGGGGGGAAGGTTTTCCCAAAGAACGCTCATTCTTTTCTCCCTGACATTGTGTAATTCGTATTCGGGGGTTTAAGAAAGTAGAGGGAAATCCACACAAGCTAGATGCAAGAGTCCAAAGACCAACAAAATGGTCCTTTTTTTTAGGCCCCCCCAACAGATAAGGTAAAAAGCCCTTGAAGGGGAAGAAACGAACATATAGAATTTTATTATGGGGAAGATATTAGAGAGTGTAACTGGTTATTCCTGAGGGCCCCTTTTTTGGCATTTTACAGCTAAATACAACCCAAGGGATGCGGTTTATCATGGGTTTTGATTATTAAGGAAAATTTTTATTCCTTTTCTCTGTTGTTGGGGATGGTTTTTGGGCGTTTCAACTTTTGAATGGAAGTCGTCTATACTTTTTAACTAGATCTTAAATATTTTGCAAGCATAAAATCATAAAAAAACCTAATCCCCCACATCCCCACAGGTGTTTTGTTTATATCACATTTGTTTCCCTTCCCCCCAACTTCCAAGCCCCTAACTTTTTTATCTTGCCCTCACAAAGGGTGCTTTCACACAGTGCGTTTTTGATGCGTTTTTTTAATGCGTTTTTTGTGCAGGAAGGCACAGCAACTGATACTGTACATTGCTGCATAAAAAAACACGGCAAAAATCGCCGTAAAATCACGATTTTTACCGTGATTTTTGCCACGTTTTTTGTGCAGCAATGTACAATATTAGTTGCTGTGCCTTCCTGCACAAAAAAAGCCAAAAAAAAAAACCTCATCAAAAACGCACTGTGTGAAAGCACCCTAAGTGTACGAGGGCTTGTTTTTGCAGGACAAGCTGTACTTTTTCTTTAAAAAAAAAACAAACAGTTTTTTATTAAAGTTTCCATCAACAATGAAACAAACATCACTTTGCTTGCCCAGAACTGCAATAATTTTACAAATGGACAAAGATTTCTGCATAAAAGTAAAACAAAAACAGTGGGAACTATTTTATATCCATAAATGCTGAATTAATTACGGTACTTGTTTGAGTCTTTATTATTATGATGAATATTCATTTAGAGTGGACCAACCATATTCTCTCTCCTCTCTTGATATTGTACCAGTACTCAGCGGACACCCTCAGCATGTGAAAGCAGCACAGGGTAACATAGAGTTGATCTCCCATTCAACACCAAACCATCAAAGACCGTGGGGGTCAGTGCCGGAAGGTTCAAGGATTTGACATCTTTCTATGGGATCTGGCAGTACCATGGCTTTCATCTTTAAAAATCATGGTGTGCTTCCTGGGCTGGAAGCTAACACTTGTCCGGCATTGGGACGCAAGGTTATTGGTTCTCTCCCTATCAACTGCCTTAACAAGTACCAGGTCGTGGAACCGAAACAAGACTGTAGCTTTTGTTTAACATTGGAAGGTGGAGAATTAAATGGTTTAAAGTGAATTTTTTTAAACTCTTTTCCCTTTAACACTGAGTCGCCTCCGATCCACTTTTTATTATAAAGATGAGTTTTTCTTTAAATAAAGTTATTGATGGACATGTAGGTTGGATCCATACCGCTGCTGCTGACAAAGTGTGCAGTAAGTGCAGATCTTTTTTTGTAACCTCATAATCCTCCTTATTTTTATAAGCTAGATACCTATACCTACTGGGGGACATATAGACCTATCTACAGACTGGGGGGCCCTATAACCTGTTGGAAGGACATATACACCTATCTACAGACTGGGGGGCCCTATAACCTGTTGGGAGGACATATACACCTACCTACAGAATGGGGGGTCCTATAACCAGTTGGGAGGACATATACACCTACCTACAGAATGGGGGGCCCGATAACCTGTTGGGAGGACATATACATCCTACCTTACATCCCACCTAAGGGGGGTCCTATAACCTGTTGGGAGGACATATACACCTATCTACAGACTGCGGGGTCCTATAACCTGTTGGGGGGACATATACACCTACCTACAGAATGGGGGACTCTATAACCTGTTGGGAGGACATATACACCTACCTACAGAATGGGGGGTCCTATAACCTGTTGGGAGGACATATACACCTACCTACAGAATGGGGGGCCCTATAACCTGTTGGTAGGACATATACACCTACCTACAGACTGGGGGGCCCTATAACCTGTTGGGAGGACATATACACCTACCTACATACTGGGGGGTCCTATAACCTGTTGGGAGGACATATACACCTATCTACAGACTGCGGGGTCCTATAACCTGTTGGGGGGACATATACACCTACCTACAGAATGGGGGACTCTATAACCTGTTGGGAGGACATATACACCTACCTACAGAATGGGGGGCCCATATAACCTTTTGGGAGGACATATACACCTACCAACAGAGTGGGGGGCCCAATAACCTGTTGGGAGGACATATACACCTACCTACAGACTGGGGGGCCCTATAACCTGTTGGGAGGACATATACACCTACCTACAGACTGGGGGGCCCTATAACCTGTTGGGAGGACATATACACCTACCTACAGAATGGGGGGCCCTATAACCTGTTGGGAGGACATATACACCTACCTACAGACTGGGGGGTCCTATAACCTGTTGGGAGGACATATACACCTACCTACAGACTGTGGGGTCCTATAACCTGTTGGGAGGACATATACACCTACCTACAGAATGGGGGACCCTATAACCTGTTGTGAGGACATATACACCTACCTACAGACTGGGGGTCCCTATAACCTGTTGGGAGGACATATACACCTACCTACAGAATGGGGGACTGTATAACCTACTGGGGGAAAAATAGACCTACCTACAGAGTAGGTTGCCCTGTAACCTACTGGAGTACATATAGACCTACCTAGTCATACCTACAGAACGTATGACACATTCATGCTGAGTGATCATTTGACTGCAATGTTTTCTGTCTATGTGTTATTTTTTTATACATGTGAAATTGTTGCTAATTGTTGTTGTTAATTGCAATGTCAAAAATAAAGACTGTTAAAAAAAATTAAAAAAAATAAATTATTAGAAAAATAGGAAAAAGGGAATGTGAAACTTTTTGGGGGACCTTTAAAACTTTTTGGGATTTTTTTGTACTTGTCCATAGGGGACGGGATCGCTTGTGCATTATTCAGTACTGCAGAATAGCGTTCTAATATGGCTCTCCTATCACACCCCGCCTTAGGTAGTGCTAAGATGACCCCTGGAAGCCTTCATCAGGTCCCTGACTGGCATGACAATGGTCCCCACCCCGTGATCTCGTTGCAGGGTGGCCAATCGGGGAGCGCAACAGAACACCACAGCTTCACATAATCACTTAGATGCCTCGATGCATCTCAAAGGTTAAACAGCCAGGATCTTAGTCGTCTCTGATCCTGGCCTCTAGTGGCGGGTGTCAGGTGTAACTATGGAGTATGGAGAAGACTCAGCCTATGTACCCGCTCCACGCTGCTTACTAATCACAGGATGTACAGTTGCATAAGGCATCTTTTAGGAACTAAAGCGATACTTCCATCGGAAAGGAGTATTTAGTGTTAAAACCAATATTCCTGGAGAACATTTTTTTGAATTTTTGGCAGTATTTATTTATTTTTTTATCTTTTCACCCCTATTCAATTAAAAATAACGTTTAAAATGTTGTCCTTTTCTAGCTGTGATAGTAAAAAGAAAAACTTCTGAATGGTAGAGCAGACTAATCTCGCTTTCCAGTAGCTGCTGCTTATCTCTGTGTTGTCTCATTACAAATAGTAGCTAATGACATCAAACTACTCTAATGTTCTCTGGACGGGCCTAGAATAGATAAGACTAGCACAAAGGACAATGGCAAGAGCAATACATGAGAGGATAATGGGTTCATCTTTTTCTGCACTAAGGAAGTTTCTAGCTTCCTCCACACTTATAGAGGTTATCTCACTATAAGGATTGCTTTTTATGTTGAAGATCTTGCAAAAACAAGTCACTTTGCAATATGTGTCCATTAACAGTGTCCTACCTATCCTTAGATATCCCCTCTTGTATGGGCAGCAACAGCTTCTCAGGTCACTATAGCTACAGACCTGCTTGATCCCTCATGATAGGCTGCCAGCATTGGTTGCTATAGCTACAGACCTGTTCAATCTCTCATGATAGGCTGCCAGCACTGGTTGCTATAGCTACTGACCTGTTTGATCTCTCATGATAGGCTGCCAGCACTGGTTGCTATAGCTACTGACCTGTTTGATCTCTCATGATAGGCTTCCAGCACTGGTTGCAACAGCTACAGACCTGGCTTCCACTGCAGCCTAGTAGAAGCCAGTAAAAAAAAAACTGAATTCAAAATGAAACCAAGAAAACAGGACTGAGGTGAGATGAATCGATGTAGCGAAACAACCCCTTTAAGTCCTGCTGATAGCACTTACACCTTTCAGGCTAGCCAGCCTGGAAGAGAACCGTCCAGCAATCTTCTCACTGGCACTATCAGAGCTTGCATATGGGAAGTCAGAGAGACAAACCAGAAAGTCATGTAAATAGGAAAACTGTGAACAATTATCTATAAAAAAAGAACCAACCAATTAAAAAAAACACGTAAAAGTTGCAAATCGCTTTTCAATATGTGAAAATAAAATGGATGGTAGTGTCCGTTTAAGCAAAGCTCCTGGTTCTTTACTGTTTTTAGTACATTTTGTTGTTCTTTTTGCTTCTTAGGTCAATGAGAATTTTTCCTTTTTTTTTTTCTTTTACACACAGTAAAAGCTATATTTTCGATGAAAAAAAGAATGATAGATTTCGTTCAGATCACGACTTCAGCAAAGCAAGCTCCCGTGTAAAGTAATTTCAGGACAAATCATGCAACCAGTAAATCGGTAAATCCCTGATGATGCTGCCGTCAGCCTCCTGTAAGAGCTAAACCCATAAATCAATACGTGTCACTGGGACTAGATTCTAAGTCTTCAATCACAAAATTGGCGAAAATTCTTTCTTGCGCCATTCAAATGACCCAATGCCACCGTTCCAAAATTCTGACAAAATTTTCCATTTCATTTACTTCTTATTAGAAAACCAGGAATTGTTACCACTGCACTTTGCTTGCGCTCTCCAGCTAGAAACACTACGGGCAAGGCCATGAGAAATGGATTTCACAGTCATAAAACCCTTTACGGCCCAACTGGGAATCATGTGTTGATGAAGGCATCGGAATCTTCGGAACGTTTGGCTGAAGTGTTATAATTTGTGACATGTTTCACCAGATTATGTTATGGCCTTTTATACTAGGATTTCACGTGAACTGCAGTGGTGTAGCTAACGGAGGGCAATGGGGCGGTCTACTGTATCCCCAATGTCAACTATGGGAATGCATGCAATGGGATTGTAGGTTGGCCCTGGTTACCATGGCCAAATCTTGTCCTCCAAGTCTGCCATGGAAGGGTACGTCTACATATGTTGCTTTATACACTAGATAAATCTCAATTGTGTGCTGGGTATACTGGATACTTTTATCCTAATAGGTTCATAACAAATATATACCTGCACAACAACGAAATTTCTTTAAAGTTTTATTATCCAACACTCATCAAAAAGAAGATGAGTGTTGCATAATAAAAATGTAAAGAAATTTCGGACTGGGTTGTGCAGGTGTATATTTGTTATGGAAGGGTAGGTCCACATGGCAAAGTTTTACAGTTGAAAACCTTCTGAAAACCGACTTTCAACCATCAGCATAGACTTCAATTGAAAATTCGAGCTGTAACCTACTGTACATACATCAGATTTTCTGATGGTCGGATATCAAATCCGAAAATCCATCAAAAAAACTTGGAACATGCACAATACTCCTGGTTTACGGGCAGAGCATGTACTGTTCAGTGGTTAGGGGGAACGGCTAAATCCGCAAACCATGGACAGAAGCGTCCCCTAAACCGTTCAAAAGACGATAAAATACTATTTGGACTCTTTAATCGGAATCTGACCGCCATTTTGTCGCTGCCGCGTGGCCGTGGCCTGTAGGGGCTTATTAGGTTCTGTCATACAGTCTAATGGGCTGCCTGTTACATACACTATAATACACATTATACAGTAAGTACAAATGGCGTAACGTCAGGCTCTTGGGGCCCCTAGTGCAAATAGTCAAATGGGGCTCCTGAGCTACCATGTGCCATTTACAATACTGTGGTGTCACCTTATGTGGCAGGAGGGCTTTTGGGGCCCCCTCAGGCTGCAGGGCCCAGTAGTGACCGCTACCTCTGCACCCCCTTTAGTATTATATATATTTTATATATTATTTATAATATATATATATATATATATATATATATATATATATATGCCCCTGGTAAGTATCGGTACGTGTTATAAAAGAGATCGAGCATAGGATAGGGACTGTAAGTTTGTTCTTAAGTTGATTTTGTATGTAAGTTGGAACAGGTATATTTATTAAATGTAACTCCAGCATGAAAAGTTTTTTTTTTTAGTTCTGGATAGGGCAGGGAAGGGTTTTTACATTTGTTTTCCTGTCTGTGCCCCTGTTAAGAACATTTCACCTCATTTTCGTCTCATGTGCTGCTGTGGCATGCTGGCACTTGTCATTCCACAGCTACTCTCTGCTGTGGAACTTGGAACTACGTGCCAGCACGCCCCATAAGTCTCTGTTTGTAACTAGGGGACAGATATAAGTCAGAACAGTGTAAGTCGGGGACTGCCTGTATTTAAAACAGACATAAAAAGCTTACAGAAGTTTTGTACTGTATAGTTTCTAAAGGACATTGAGATGGCATTTTGTTCCTTTCCAGCTCCCCTTCTTATGACCCTCTTTTATACATTGTAACCTGCATGAGTCTACAGTACATGGATTGGAATCCATGGTCTTGTGCATGGTCTAGTACATGGTCATGTGCTAAACACTTCTTATTCATAGGCTTTGTTGTCCTTATAAGCACTGGTGATTAGAGTTTACAAATGATGTAACTATTATCATAATGTCTTTCTTTCTGACTTTTTACTTAAAGGGGTTAAATCATTTCATTAAATGGCCAGAATAAGGGGCTAGTGAAAACAAGCAACTTTGCAATTGGATGTCATTAGCAGAGCTGTCTTGTTTTCACAGTCTCTCTTATCTTCATTTTCTGTAAACACTGTTCCCCAGTGCCACAAAACAGCAGAATTGTGCCACAGTGAGTTAATGCTCCTGCGTGTAAGGGGCCGACAACAGTTTCACTCTATACAGCTAACTGCTCCTCATTGACACTGCAGCTACATGCTACAATCAGAAAACAGCAGAATTTGGTCGGTGCCTTATGTAAACATGAACCGTGCTCGGATGGATTCAACTGTAGCAAAACCCCCAGCTGTGAGGGGATCAGTGCTGAGTTCATAGAAGACTGTCTAGACCGAATGCAGGCCTGTGGTATGTAAACAGCTCTTACAAAATTAGACTGCATAGGGAGAGGACAGTGACATGTGGAGGGGGGGAGGGGACACACTGGAGCCAGCATGAACAGTGAAAGGGGGGATTATGTCATCACCTTCAGTTAAGAAACACCCAGCTGGAAGAAATGCCCCTGGATTTCAGGAAGTGAGAGCATCAAGCTTCAAGAGAACAGCCGAACTGAAGAAGCGATACATCCCCTTTAATGCTGACAACTTGATATGTAGGATCAAGTGTTATTCTAAACCACGGCCCCACGGCAAGTGTAAAATGCCGGTCGGATTCTGTTTAACCCTGCTGTTCTGTTTGGTTCTACTATACACATATAATGTTCCGGTCATTTTTGACCGTGCCTATTAAAGTCTGGATTTTTAACGAATTTAAGTGTTTTATTTGATTTTTTTGCATTATTATACTGTATGTGAACATGGTTGTTCATAAACAAATGAAAAATGAAATAAAAAATGTAATTTTTATTTTTTTGTGTCAAAAAATGTTACATGGCCTTATTGCATTATTCATACATATTGCACATTTGCACAACAAAAGATCTTTATAAAACTGTAAACTATAATTAATAACATCAAATTGTATGTAAATATATTTAAAAAAAAATTAAAATAAATAACAATTCTTTTCTATATAAAATGTGAAATAAGGTTCAAGGTGCTAAATTTACTGTTTGCATTTGTCACAAGTATAATTTACATGTCTTTTGCAACATATCACATTTGATTTGTGATTACTTGATGTTGGACAGAAGACGCATCGTTTCCATTTTAGGTTGGTTTCACTGCTGCTGGAGGCCGTGGGTATCATCGCAGGGCTAGCGAAAGCTTGGATCACTTTCTTCAGCATGTTGTTGTGATCCTGTGACAATGCTGCAGGCAGCTCCATCATCATCTGGTTTACTTTTCTGTCTATTATGGAAATAACCAGTGATTTTTCCCAACTCCTCTAAAAATTCTTCTTTTATATAGTTTATTTTTTTGTTCCATTTGGCACTGTACAGCTCTAAGTCTTTCCCCCTCTTCTCCTCTTGTAGTCTGGTAGATCTCCAACAGTGGGTATAGTATTGAGGGACCTGCAGATTATGTGGTAAGTCCTTCATACCTCTCCTAAGTGTGCGGAAGTGCTGGCAAGTCTTCTCTCTGTCTTTCTGTCTGCTAATATATGTAAAGATGAGTTTTCAGAGCGTCTCATGTGTGCTCTCTCTATGTGTTCTTTCAGTTGTATTGAAAGTGAAAGTAAACTGTATAGAATAGTATGTGTTTCTTGTCCTACTGATAAGCTAAAACCCCCTTTAGTAAAAACAAAACATTTTGTTCAGACCAGAATTTATTAGTGCTATATTCAGGTCATATTAGATATGAAACCGATAGGAAGAGTGTGAAGAAATCAGGGATACCTTTTTCGGGCTAACTGAGTATATTTGATGGTGAGCTTTACGACGGAACTGCTCCCTTCTTCAGACAAGGTTTTGTTATACAAGACTATTGAAAATTCACAGACCTTTTATACACAAAAGATCTGGACTTCAAAGGGTCTAGAAGTTACTTAATTAACAAAATGCATATAAGTAGAGAAGTCATTTACAACAGGTTCAAGCAATTCAATCGATCTGGAACTTGTGAGTCGTGACAGAGGGGCTCAGTAATTCTGTGTCTTATCTCGTAGACATCAGGTGTTAATTTGTGGCAATAATTGTTCACACACCACACCAGAGGCAGTAGAGGGGCTCATCAGCGGATCCCAGCCGGGCTGCTTCTACATGCTCCCAAGATCCAACAAGATGGCTAACCTGGGAGGCCTATCATTTTTGTATTGGGACTCTGACAGAGAATATCTCAGGTTTGGGTTGGAAAATATGCATAACAACCCCTGGTACAGAGATATCCTTGTTGACATCCAGGACACCACGATCTTCTTAAACAAACTCAATGCCTCTGGTCCACTTCCTGAGGGACCATTTTGGCAACATGGATGTATAAATTCTTGGTATACCAAAACATCACCCACAAGGATGGAGTTTTCAGCATGTCGGAACGCACACTGGAGAAACCAAACCTCCCAAACAATTACAGTTAACACAGCTCATACAGTTTCTACTCAGCCACAAATATTTTTAATTTGGAGAGGGACCTATATTAACGAATGGGAACTTCAATGGGGTCCAGATGTGCGCCCAGTATGCAAACCTATTTATGGTCTGAATGGAAGGGAGCTTATCTATTCAAATGCACCACCAAACCCATGATGTATCTCGTTATATCGATTGATATCATTGTCATCTGGTCTGCGGACGGGAGGCCCTATTCAATCTCCATATTGACATTCAATAACTTCCACCCCACCATCAACCTTTAAAACTTACCTATCAGAGAGCAAAAATCCACTTTCTGGATACTTACAATACACATCCAAAGAGCACCTTGCTTCTCACATCAGTATACCACAAACCCACAGACAAATACGGGCCTACCTCGGAATGACAGCTGCCACCCCAAGCACACAAGACAATCCATTATTGTTCATACAAGTCAGGGAGGCTATACGATCAATCCATTTTATATACAGCCAGGCTATACGTACCATCGTCAATTTGACTCCGGGACAAGACAGACCTGGAAAAACACTTCTGTGATTGAGGACAAAATTTCTCCAATTGGTGATACAGGACAAAAGTGAAAGGACAATCAAATCAGCTCAACCCAAGCGGTCGCATCAACAGGAGACAGTCTACTAACATACAAAGAGACCCAGGAAAGGAAGAACGAGTTGCCTAGTTGTCGCTAAACCCACCAGCTGGAGATCCTACGAAAGATTGCCAAGGAACTCCACAGTGCTACATTTAAGGGACAATAGGACTCAAAGACATTATTCCCGAGTCCCCTTTCTCCTTTTCTTTCGGCAACACCAAACCTGTGCCCTGGAAGGCCCAACTGAAAAATGGCACCTCACCCTGCCGGCAGAAAGGTGCAAGACCTGCAGTCAAATCAACACCGCTGACAGTGTACCCTGTCCACAGTCACAACAGGTGCACAGAATTAGGGGGGACATTTTTCTGCAGGTCTAGCAAGTGGTATATCTGATATGTGTGCGATAATGCACGACCACTGGCCTTTAATGTGGGGGAAAAAGGCAGAGACTCAGTCAGCGCATGAAACTCCCTCAGATTCAATATTAATAACATGCAGAATGATCTCCCAGTGGCCGCACATTTTCCAGAGATGACCAATCTATTGAAGATATGAAGTTATGGTTTTAATGGACACTTTAAGACTCAGAGGGACGAGAAAAGGAGTGGGAATTTAAATTAATGCAAAAATTTCTGACTGTGCAGAATGGGCTAAATATTCATGCCAGCTTTATGGCCCATATGTGTGAAACTGTGATGGCACAAATTACACTGATGGCTGCGAGGATAACGACTCTGAATTACTGACCCTCCTCACGCCCACAAGTTTCCAGATAGTTGATTGTTGGACCTGTTGTAAAAACACTTCTCTGCTTATCTTGCATTTTGTTATTTTAAGAATTCTAAGACCCTTTGAAGGTCCAGCGTCGTTTGTGTTTGAAAAAGTCTGTACATTTTCAATTTCTTTGTATACAAACCTCGTCTGAAGAAGGGAGCTAGCTACCCCGAAAGCTACCATTCAAATATACTCAGTTAGCCTGAAAAAGGTATCGCCTGATGTCTTCACTCTTCTACTACTTTCTATAACTAAGACGGTACAACATTATACTACTATAATAGAAGCAGCTAATACAAGGAACCAGCTAAAACAAATAATTCACATTTTCGATGTGAAAGGTTTACAACTGAATTGACCATTTCTTAAGAACAGCACATATCAACTATATGGAAAGGAATCTCTACAGTTTCATCATTTAAAAATGTATGTATGTGTAACTTGGATGGACAAAAGGACCTAGATAAATGATAGAATAGTAGTACATGAACTATATAGACAAAATGAGATTATTAACTCCTTGTATTTAAAAAAAAAAAATGGCTGGGATTCGTATAAAAGGCTATCTGGTCCATTTGTGACCGAACAGTACAAGTGTAAAAAAAAGGCGTGGAGTAAAAAGTAACAAACAAAAAAAATTAAATAAAAAAAACTGTCATTAGAAAGCCACTCAAATGAGGAAAACGTCAGATGAACCGAAGTTTCAGAACGAACATAATGATATTTTAAAAATTTTCTAATTCGGTCATTTTTTAACGAACAGCAACAGCAGGGTTGAGAATCCGGACAGTATTTTATCGTCTTTTACATGGTTTGGGGGGATGGCTTTGCAGATTCTCCCGTCCCCCTTAACCATTGAATATCACACCTTTTGCCCGAAAAACGGACAGAAGATTGTGTATGTAATAAGTTTTTTGGAACGGCGGCGGCTGAAAAGCCATCCAGCTGAAAATCCATTCAGTGTAGACTGCTGAAAGGATTTTCTTTTAAAGTCTATAGGGATGGATTCTGGT
The DNA here is from genome assembly GCA_025379985.1 of Phyllomedusa bahiana. Classification (NCBI taxonomy): domain Eukaryota; kingdom Metazoa; phylum Chordata; class Amphibia; order Anura; family Hylidae; genus Phyllomedusa; species Phyllomedusa bahiana. The sequence goes on from JAODAL010043533.1 coordinate 22,874, forward strand.
CAGTTTTCAGATTATTTCCAAATCCGCAAATCATCTGAAAATCCAACCAAGAATCCATGCCTTGTGGACAGGCCTTAAAAGGGTCGTATTATTACATTAAATGGACTTCAGAATAAGGGGACAGTGAAAACAAGCAACTTTGAATTGGATGTCATTAGCAAAAAAAAAAAAGGGGCTGTTTGTATCACAGTTCCCTTTCCTTTTGTTTTCCTTAAACTCTGTTCCCCAGTGCCGGTTCAGGATTCCTCCTCCTCTTTCATGTCATTGGCTGACGGGCTTACTTATTACATTCGGTCTGGCCCGGACGTAATCAGGTGATCCGAAGCATTCCTGCCTCTCTAACTCAAGTAAGGGGATTGCACAATGTCACTTTCGCCAGCCAGAGAAGCAAGAGGCACTGCACCTGGCTTACAATCAGACAACAGCAGAATTGTGCGTCGGTGCCTAATGCAATCATTAGCGGAGCTTAGGCTGCCTCTCTCAACTCCAAGTATGGGACCGACAGCAATTATCACTCTGCCACAGCCGAAGAAACACAATAATATGCAGGGCTGTCTACTAATCAGAAAACAGCAGAATTGTGCCACAATGCCTAAATGCTCCTGCGTGTAAACATAACGGGAGCGGCGATCTGTGCTGTCAGCTGAGTTTGTAGAAGATGGATTCATTGTACAAACCTCCAGCTGTGAGAGGAGAGAGTTCCATATAGAAGATTGTTAGACTGGTATGTAAACATACTTACAAAAAATAAGACTGCTATTGGCTGGAGAAGACACAGGTGAATGTGGACTCGGGGTGGGGGGGGGGAGGACTTTGGGAGCGAGCATGAACATTAGAGAGGGGGTGTGATGTCTCAGTTAAGAAATACCCAGCTGGGAGGGAAAGAACGCCCCGGAATTTGTAGAGCTGAGAGGCTGAGACCACAATGAAACACACGAACTGAAGAAGCGATACATCCCCTTTAAGACTTCATCCACACGACGAGTATTTCAAGTATTTCGTGTAAAATGCGTCCCAAATGTTTGTAACTGGTTTATAAAGCAGATCCGCCTCCAAAACCTCATAGAAATGAATGGGACCCGTTTCTGACTGGAAACCGCAGGTAAAAAAATGACTCTAAATCCACATGCAATACTATGTGAAATCCGAAATCCGCATCGTCCGACGCGGTTTTCAATGTCAGAATCCAACTAGAAATTTTACTTTCCAATCCTAGCGCAGTCTCTGAATGACAGGGACTGGAGGAAGCTTCCGATCCCCGGCGTTTAACCCGGTCCGTGATTGCAGCATAGTGAAAGGAGATTTCCCTGCTCCATCGGGTCACCGGGATTTTAGGAGTCTGGGGAATGTATATATACCTGATAGGAGGGGAGAGAGATTTTGACCGCCAACAATACATCACAATTACGTTGATCTATGCTTCTCACGAAAATTTTTTCAAAATGAACAGGAGGTTCATAGTATGGGTTTTTGACTCAAACGGTATAGGCCATTGCCACTACGCGGGACGCTTTTAAAGTGGGTCCCTACACTAATGGCTATTGCACTGCATGGCGGCCAGCACATTTGCCTGGAGCCCAGGAGAGGTCAGCTGTGTCAGCCTGTCCTGTTGTTGGTGGCGGGAATGTGTGGCAGCCAGTGTCGGCTGGGGTGCTATGCTTGTGGGGTGCCTGGAGCGGGGGGCTAGGCCTGGCAGAAGTGGTGCTGCGGACCACTGGGTTGTGCCCCCTGCTTGTGTGGTTATTGCTGCAGCGATGGCCACCATGCAGTGTTACCCCCATTAGTGTAGGGACCCACTTTAAAGAGGTCACCATGAAGTGGCAAGTGGGCAAATACGTTTTGATCAAAAAGTGCACTAAGAACCTCCTGTTCATTTTTATAAAAAAAATATGCTGAGAAACATTAGATCAATATATAGCAAGGATGTGCGGCCCATGTTTCTCTTTTACATATGTTTTACGGAGTGTATATATAGTCAGCTGTGGCTACATAAATGATAAAATAATAGTAAAATAAAAATTAAATATTGAATACATAAATTACACATTAAAAAACAACACATCAGGTAACTATACAACGACGCAGTAACCTGTTATTTCGTATGAAACGTAAATTCTGTAAAAAATAGTTTAAAATAAACAAATGCAGAAAAATTAGGTTTTTTTTTTATGTTTACGCTGCAAAAAAATGCAGTAGTTTATATGTAAACTCAAGCTACTACCCTAAAAAGTATAACTTCTCCCCCATAAAACAAGTAATTCTACAACTACGTTATAGAAAAAAAAAAAATAAAAAAAATTTGACGTGTTGAAAACACAGGAGGCAAAAACGGAAAAATGCAGCTGGTCATTAAGTCCTTTTCAATCTTGGTGCTTAAGAGGTTAAATCTCTGTAGCCTTGTGTCCTGCAGTTAGAACCCCTCCATTACCAATGTGCCACTAACAGGTTCAGCTAGGAATAGCAGGGCTGAAATGCCAGTCACTGCTGAAGAACTACCTGGACAGGAAGAGGGAGCCTGAAGCTGAAAAAACACCTACAGTCTGAACCGGAAGTGGAAGCCTTAAGCTATAGAACCGCCCATAGCCTGAACAGGAAGAGGGAGGATGAAGCTGTAGAACCACGCACATCTTGAACAGGAATTGGGAGGCTGAAGCTGTAGAACCGCCCCCCCGGCCTGAGCAGGAAATGGGAGCCTGAAGTTATGGAACCCCCCACAGCCTGAACAGGAAGAAAGTGGGAGCCTGAAGCTAGTATGAATGGCCACAAGCAGCATGAACAGGAAGTGGGAGCTGAAGCTGTTGTAGAAAACCCCCAGTGAAAAGTAAGTGGAAAGCCTGAAGCGTAGAACCACCACAGCCTGAACAGGGAAGAGGAAGGGTTGAAAGCTGAAATCACCCACAGTCGGAACAGAAGTAGGGAGCACTGGAAAGCTTTATAACCACCCACAGCCTGAACAGGAAGTGGGAGCTTGAAGCTGTAGAACCACCCACAGTCTGAACAGGAAGTAAGAGACTGAATCTGGCTGTAAATAGCAGGCTCTGTGAAACAGCATTAAGCATAAACAATTGTTCCTGATGTAGCAAAAAAATTGTAGCTTTAAATTTTTTGGGCAAATGTGATTTAAGTGAGAAAAAGTACATAGAAAAATCTTATAAAATGTGATAATATTATAGAATTTTACTCTAATTTTTCCATCCAGGAAAGTGATGACTCACCGACTGCAGAGTATATCTTTAAGAGATTAGCAAATAATTACATAAATATGGCTTAAACTTCAGCTGCAATGCCCACACACTACGAGAGGAGCAGAAAAGAAAATTGTAGCTTGGGAAACAAAAACATAAAAACTGCAAAATAGGAAATATTGGCATTCAAGTGCATTGTGGGTAATCCAGCCTTTGCTCCCGTGTGGGCCCCCCAAAATTTAAAAGCTTAAATTTATGTGAATGAATGTTTGGGCCCTTTTTGTGGGGCTGTTGGGTTTGTGGTGACCCGGGGCTGCTTTGGGTGAGGGAATACAATGTTAAACCACAACTTTTTTTTCCCTTTTTTTTTTTAAAAGGGGGGGGGAATTTTTTTTGATAAATTTTTTATTTTATAATTTTAAAAAGGCCGGCGATTTTAAACTTATTTAAAAGGGGCGTTTCTTTTTAGATTTCCCCCAAACAATTGGGAAAAATTGTCCCAATGTGGTTAGAAATTTCCCAAAGCAGCAATTTATCCATGTAGTTTACCGGGGATACTATTAGACATCGAAAACTGAAAAAGGCCGTCTTATGGTGTCCTAAATAGCGCTCCAGTTATTGGGGATGAAGGCGGGTACGGCTGTGCTGAGCTGCTCTCCAAGGGTTTTTGGGGTGAAAAGGCGGGTACGGCTGTGCTGAGCTGCGCTCCAGTTATTGGGGATGAAGGCGGGTACGGCTGTGCTGAGCTGCGCTCCAGTTATTGGGGATGAAGGCGGGTACGGCTGTGCTGAGCTGCGCTCCAGTTATTGGGGATGAAGGCGGGTACGGCTGTGTGCTGAGCTGCACTCCAGTTATTGGGGATGAAGGCGGGTACGGCTGTGCTGAGCTGCGCTCCAGTTATTGGGGATGAAGGCGGGTACGGCTGTGCTGAGCTCCAGTTATTGGGGATGAAGGCGGGTACGGCTGTGTGCTGAGCTGCACTCCAGTTATTGGGGATGAAGGCGGGTACGGCTGTGCTGAGCTGCACTCCAGTTATTGGGGATGAAGGCGGGTACGGCTGTGCTGAGCTGCACTCCAGTTATTGGGGATGAAGGCGGGTACGGCTGTGCTGAGCTGCACTCCAGTTATTGGGGATGAAGGCGGGTACGGCTGTGCTGAGCTGCGCTCCAGTTATTGGGGATGAAGGCGGGTACGGCTGTGTGCTGAGCTGACTCCCGTTATTGGGGGTGAAGGGGGTACGGTTTTGCTGAGCTGCCTCCCATTATTGGGGGATGAAGGGGGTACGGCTGTGCGCACTCCAGTTATTGGGGGGTGAAGGCGGGTACGGGGTTGTGCTGGTGCCTCAGTTATTGGGGGGTGAAGGCGGGACGGCTGTGTGGTGCGCTCAGTTATTGGGTTGAAGGGGGTACGGCGTGTGAGCTCCTCCCGTTTTTGGGGATGAAAGGGGGGTACGGCTGTGTGTGGCTCCTCCAGTTATTTGGGGATAAAGGGGGTAAAGGGTGTGCTGAGCGGCTCCAGTTTTTGGGGTGAAGGCGGGGGACGGCGTTGCTGCCTCAGTTATTTGGGATGAAGGGGGTCGGCTGTGCTGAGCTGAAAATCCCGTTATTGGGGGTGAAGGGGGTTTGGTGTGCTGCCTCCCCTTTTGGGGATGAAGGCGGGGGGTAGGCTGTGTGGTGCCTCCAGTTATTGGGGATGAAGGGGGTAGGCGTGCTGAGGTCCAGTTATTGGGGATGAAGGGGGACGGCTGTGCTGAGCTGCCTCCGTTATTGGGATGAAGGCGGGTCGGGGTTTGCTGAGCTGACTCCCGTTATTGGGGATGAAAGGGGGGTCGGGTTGCTGAGCTGACTCCCGTTATTTGGGGGTGAAGGCGGGTAGGCTGTGCTGACTCCGTTATTGGGGTGAAGGGGGTACGGCTGTGTGCTGGCTGCCTCCGTTATTGGGGTGAAGGCGGGTCTGGTGTGCTGAGCTGCGCTCGTTTTGGGTTTTTAAGGCGGGGACCCCGGGTGAGCTGGCCAGTTATTGGGGGATGAGGGGGGTACCCCCTGGGGGTGAGTTCCTCCGTTATTGGGATGAAGGCGGGTACGGCTGTGGGCTGCCTCCCGTTATTGGGGATGAAAGGCGGGTAGGGTGTGTGCTGAGTGGCCCCCGTTTTGGGGTGAAGGGGGACGGCTGTGTGCTGGCTGCAACCCGTTTTTTGGGGTGAGGCGGGGACGGCTGTGTGAGTGCCTCCAGTTATTGGGGAGAAGGGGGTACGGCTTGCTTTAGCGCCTCCCGTTTGGGGATGAAGGCGGGTAGGCTGTGCTGAGCTGACTCCCGTTTTGGGGTGAAGGCGGGTACGGCTGTGCTGAGCTGCACTCCAGTTAATGGGGATGAAGGGGGTACGGCTTTTGCTGAGCTGCCTCCGTTATTGGGGATGAAGGGGGTACGGCTTTTGCTGAGCTGCGTCAGTTTTGGGGATGAAGGCGGGTTTTGGCTGTGCGAGCTGCCTCCGTTTTGGGGGTGAAGGGGGTACGGCGTGCTGAGCTGCCTCAGTTATTGGGGATGAAGGCGGGTAGGCTGTGCTGGCTGCCCCAGTTATTGGGGGTGAAGGGGGTACGGCTTTTTGCTGAGTGCCTCCAGTTATTGGGGTGAGGCGGGAGGCTGTGCTGAGCTGCCTCCATTATTGGGGGTGAAAGGGGGGGTACGGTGTGCTGAGCTGCCTCCAGTTTTGGGGTGAAGGGGGGGTCGGCTATGCTGGCTGCGCTCCCGTTATTGGGATGAAGGGGGTAGGCTGTGTGCTGGCTGGTCCAGTTATTGGGGGGTGAAGGCGGGTAGGCTGTGCTGGCTGCGCTCCAGTTATTGGGGTGAAGGGGGGGTGGCTTGTGCTGGGGCCCCCAAAATTTTGGGGTGAAGGGGGTACGGCTGTGCTGAGTGCCTCCAGTTATTTGGGGAGAAAAGGGGGGGTAAAGGTGTTGGGTGGGCGCCCAGTTTTTGGGATGAAGGCGGGTACGGCGTGTGAGCTCCACTCCAGTTATTGGGGATGAAGGCGGGGGGGCTGTGGAGTGCGCTCCAGTTATTGGGGGAAGGCGGGGGGTACGGCTGTGCGCGCTCCAGTCATTGGGGATGAAGGCGGGTTTGGCTGTGCTGAGCTGCGCTCCATTATTGGGATGAAGGGGGTACGGCTGTGCTGAGCTGCGCCCGTTTTGGGGATGAAGGGGGCGGCTGTGCTGAGCTGCCTCCCGTTTTTGGGGGTGAAGGCGGGTTCGGGGTGTGTGAGCTGGCTCCAGTTTTGGGGAGAAGGGGGGAGGCTGTGTGGCTGCGCTCCCGTTTTGGGGTTTAAAGGGGGGGACGGCTGTTGCTGAGCTGCATCCAGTTATTGGGTTGAGGGGGTAGGCTTGCTGACTGGCTCCCCGTTTTTTGGGGATGAAGGGGGTACGGGTGTGTGGCTGGCTCCAGTTTTTGGGGTGAAGGCGGTACGGTGTGTGAGCTGCGCTCCGTTAGGGGTGAAGGCGGGTTTTCGGCTGTGCTGAGCTGCCTCCCGTTATTGGGGGTGAAGGCGGGTAGGCTGTGTGAGCTGGCCCCCAGTTATTGGGGTGAAAGGGGGGGTCGGGTGTGCTGAGTGCCTCCGTTTTTGGGGGTTTTAAGGGGGTACGGCTGTGTGTGGCTGCCTAGTTATTGGGATGAAGGGGGTACGGGTGTGTGAGCTGCACTCCAGTTTTTGGGGATGGGAAAGGGGGTTTCGGCTGTGTGCTGAGCTGCCTCCCGTTTTGGGGATGAAGGCGGGTACGGCTGTGTGAAACTCCATTTAGGGGGGATTGAAGGGGGTAGGTGTGTGGGGCTGCCCCCAGTTTTGGGGGGTGAAGGCGGGTAGCCTGTGGACTGCGTCCAGTTATTGGGATGGGCGGGGTACGGCTGGTGAGCGGGACTCCGTTTTTGGGGTTGAAAGGCGGGGTGGGTGTGCTGAGGCCTCCGTTATTGGGGTGAAGGGGGTACGGCTGTGCTGAGCTGCACTCCAGTTATTGGGGTGAAGGGGGTACGGCTTTGGGGGGCCTTTTGGGGGGGGGCTGGGGCTGATCCTCCATTTTTTGGGATGAGGCGGGTACGGGGTGCTGAGCTGCCTCCAGTTATTGGGTTTAAGGGGGTGGCTTCTGGCTGCACTCCCCGGGGTTTTTGGGGATGAAAGGGGGGTACGGCGTGTGGCTGCCTCCCGTTATTGGGGGTGAAAGGGGGTACGGTGTGCTGAGTTGCCCCATTATTGGGGGTGAAGGCGGGTAGGCTGTGTGAGCTGCCTCCAGTTATTGGGGATGAAGGCGGGTGGCGTGCTGAGCTCCTCCAGTTTTTGGGGATGAAGGGGGTCGGTGTGCTGAGTCACTCCAGTTATTGGGGATGAAGGCGGGTACGGCTGTGCTGAGCTGCGCTCCAGTTATTGGGGATGAAGGCGGGTACGGCTGTGTGCTGAGCTGCGCTCCAGTTATTGGGGATGAAGGCGGGTACGGCTGTGCTGAGTGCCTCCAGTTATTGGGGATGAAAGGGGGGTAAGGCTGTGCTGAGCTGCACTCCAGTTATTGGGGATGAAGGCGGGTACGGCTGTGCTGCGCTCCTGTTATTGGGGATGAAGGCGGGTACGGCTGTGCTGAGCTGCGCTCCAGTTATTGGGGATGAAGGCGGGTACGGCTGTGCTGAGCTGCGCTCCAGTTATTGGGGATGAAGGCGGGTACGGCTGTGCTGAGCTGCTCTCCAGTTATTGGGGATGAAGGCGGGTACGGCTGTGCTGAGCTGCACTCAGTTATTGGGTATTTAGGCGGGTACGGCTGTGCTGAGCTGCGCTCCAGTTATTGGGTATGAAGGCGGGTACGGCTGTGCTGAGCTGCGCTCCAGTTATTGGGGATGAAGGCGGGTACGGCTGTGCTGAGCTGCACTCCAGTTATTGGGGATGAAGGCGGGTACGGCTGTGCTGAGCTGCGCTCCAGTTATTGGGTATGAAGGCGGGTACGGCTGTGTGCTGAGCTGTGCTCCAGTTATTGGGGATGAAGGCGGGTACGGCTGTGTGCTGAGCTGAGCTCCAGTTATTGGGGATGAAGGCGGGTACGGCTGTGCTGGCTGCGCTCAGTTATTGGGGATGAAGGCGGGTACGGCTTGCTGGCTGCACTCCAGTTATTGGGGATATGAAAAGGGGGGTACGGCTGGTGCTGAGCTGCACTCCAGGTTATTGGGATGAAGGCGGGTACGGCTTTTGCTGAGTCCTCCAGTTATTGGGGATGAAGGCGGGACGGCTGTGCTGTGCTGCACTCCAGTTATTGGGGATGAAGGCGGGTACGGCTGTGCTGAGCTGCACTCCAGTTTATTGGGGATGAAGGGGTAGGGCTGTGGTGAGCTGCTCTCCAGTTGTTGGGGATGTAGGCGGGTACGGCTGTGTGCTGAGCTGCACTCCGTTTTGGGATGAAGGCGGGTACGGCTTTTTGCTGAACTCCCCGTTATTGGGGGGAAGGCGGGGTAGGCTTTTCTTTCCTCCGTTATTTGGGGGGTGAAGGCGGGTACGGCTTTTGCGAGCTGCCTCCAGTTATTTGGGGGGGAAGGCGGGGGGAGGCTGTGCTAGCTCCTCCATTTTGGGGTTGAAGGCGGGTTCGGCTGTGCTGAGCTTCCTCGTTTTGGGGTGAAGGCGGGTCGGGGTGTGGGCTCCTCCAGTTATTGGGGGTGAAGGGGGTCGGTGTTGGGGGGCCTCCCTTATTGGGAAAGAAGGGGGTACGGCTGTGCTGAGCTGCCTCCAGTTATTTGGGGGGTGAAGGCGGGTACGTGTGCTGGCTGAATCCAGTTTTGGGGATGAAGGCGGGTGGGGGTGTGGTGGCTGCCTCCCCTTTTTGGGGTGAGGCGGGTTTTGGCTTTGCTGAGCTGCGGTCCGTTATTGGGGTGAAGGCGGGTACGGGCTTGTGGGGCCTGTTATTGGGGATGAAAGGGGGGTACGGCTTTTGCGAGTGCCTCCATTATTGGGGGAAGGCGGGTACGGCTGTGCTGGGGTCCTCAGTTATTGGGGATGGGGGGACGGCTGTCTGAGCTGCCTCCAGTTATTGGGGATGAAGGGGGTAGCTGTGGAGTGGCTCCAGTTTTGGGGATGAAGGGGGGTAGGCTTTTGCTGAGTGGCCCCCGTTATTGGGGATGAGGGGGTTCGGCTGTGTGAGCTGACTCCAGTTATTGGGGATGAAGGGGGGGTACGGCTGTGGTTTAGCTGCCTCCGTTATTGGGGATGAAGGCGGGTAGTGTGTGAGCTGCCTCCCGTTTATTGGGATGAAAGGGGGGTCGGCGTGCTGAGCGACCCCCAGTTATTGGGGGTGAAGGCGGGTACGGCTTGCTGAGCTGGTCCATTATTGGGTTGAAGGGGGTACGGTGTGTGAGCTGCCCCCAGTTTTTGGGGTGAAGGCGGGTACGGCTGTGCTGAGTGCCTCCGTTTTTGGGGGATGAAGGCGGGTAGGCTGTGCTGAGCTGCACTCCGTTATTGGGAAAGGGGGTCGGCTGTGTGGCTGCCCCCGTTATTGGGGTTTTAAGGCGGGTACGGGTGGTGACGGCCCCCGTTTTGGGGATGAAGGCGGGTACGGCTGTGGGTGGCTGCCCCAGTTATTGGGGATGAAGGCGGGTACGGCTGTGTGGGCCTCCCGTTTTTGGGGATGAGGGGGGTACGGGTGTGCACTGCCTCAGTTATTGGGGTGAAGGCGGGTAGGCTGTGTGAGCTGCCCCCAGTTTTTGGGGATGAAGGGGGTACGGCTGTGTTGAGTGCCTCCAGTTATTGGGGATGAAGGCGGGTAGGCTGTGCTGAGCTGCCTCCAGTTATTTGGGGATGAAAGGCGGGTCGGCGTGTGAGCTCCTCCAGTTTTGGGGATAAGGCGGGTACGGCTGTGCTGGCTCCCAGTTATTGGGGATGAAGGCGGGTGGCTTTTTGCTGAGTGCCTCCAGTTATTGGGATGAAGGCGGGTACGGTTGCGAGCTGGCCCCCGTTATTGGGGTTTTAAGGGGGTCGGGTGTGCTGAGTGTCCCGTTTTGGGTGAGGCGGGTCGGCTGTGTGGCTGGCTCCCGTTTTTGGGATGAAGGGGGTAAAGGCTTGTGCTGAGCTGCCTCCAGTTATTGGGGTGAAAGGGGGGGGTACGGGGGTTTTGCTGAGCTGGCTCCGTTATTGGGGGGAAAAGGGGGGTACCCCGGGTGAGCTGCCTCGATTGGGGTGAAGGCGGGTACGGCTGTGTGAGCTGCCTCCAGTTATTTGGGATGAAGGCGGGTACGGCTGTGCTGAGCGCCTCCAGTTATTGGGGATGAAAGGGGGGTACGGCTTTTGCTGGCTGCTCCAGTTTTTGGGGATGAAGGCGGGTAGGGGTTGGGTGGGTGCACTCCGTTATTGGGGAGAAGGCGGGGTTCGGCGGTTTCTGGCTGCATCAGTTATTGGGGATGAAGGCGGGGACGGCTGTGCGAGTGATCCGTTATTGGGGGTGAAGGCGGGTAGGCTGGCTGAGCTGCCTCCAGTTATTGGGGATGAAGGCGGGTTCGGCTGTGTGAGGTGAGCTCCGTTTTTGGGGTGAAGGCGGGTGGCTGTGTGTTGGGTGCACTCCAGTTTTTGGGGATGAAGGCGGGTGGCTTTTGCTGAGCTGACTCCAGTTAATTGGGATGGGCGGGGGCGGCTGTGCGCATCCGTTATTTGGGGGAAAGGGGGGTACGGCTGTGGGGGG
>JAODAL010043534.1:0-33742 GCA_025379985.1 Phyllomedusa bahiana
AAAAAAAAAAGGAGTTAATACTTTCCCTTTTGTCATGGACTTCCGAATAGTTTTAGGGTTTTTATTTAAGGTTACATTGGCTTTATAGGTTTGCTTTTTTTTAGTTAACACTTTACACTATGTGCCCACAAAGAAGGAGAACAAGCAATAGAAAAACAATAGAGAAGAACAAATCCCTGAAGGAAAATTTATTCATGTTAAGCAGTTCAGAATCCATGACAGAGAAAACAGAGAAGAAAATCTGTGCAAAACATCATATCCCTCGGGGGTGTTTTTCCATTCCAAAAAGCTGGGGGAGTCAAACCACACAGAAGACAGTCTGCTAATAAAAGTCATTAATAAGGGAAAGCATAGAAAAGAAACTGTTAGTTTTGTCAGTTCAATGAACAAGTGGACATTAAAGGTACTGTTTACATTTGTGCAGATGTTGATGTTACCCCCACTCCAATTGCTCTTTGTTTTTGACATAAAGCTTTCAAGAAAGGTTAAGGGCAGCCTGTATACCAACAAAAAGCAGATAACGAGGGAAATAGGCCAATCTCTCAGACTTTAGAGGAATTGTCAGATGAGATGAGTACAGTCACATTTCATTTTCTAAATCAAAAGTTTTTTTTAATTGTTAAAATAAAAAGAATTCTTAATTTTAAAATTGTCTAAAAGGGGAAGGGGTTTTAATGCCATTGATGAAACATCTAGGGGTAAAAAGAAATGGTTTAATGAATTTCAGCATCAAAATTTATATGAAATGATGTTTTTTTGTAATCTTTTTTTGGTTTCTAGTTTTAAAATGTAATAAAGGTTGCATATACCATATGGGGAAATCTAGTTATTGCACCTTATTCTCGGCAAAAAAAAAACTGTAACAACTTGCCAGAGTCAAGTGGTGGATCCATGGAACGTCGTGTACATGATGTACCACGCCTGGGGCCCCTGGTCCCCATCCTCAACCCATGACAGTCCCCGGTAAACACCCCCGCGCAGTCACCGCAGTGGGGTTTTTGGGACCCCCATGGGGGAACGAGAAGGGATCACGAAAGGGCAGGGGAAGGAGTTTTTTTTGAAGCCCGGACAAGTCAAGGTCGGGGAAGCATGGACAGAAATGAAGTCAGAAATAAGAGTCAAAAACCAGAACAAACACACAGGAAACACAGACACCCGGGGAAACACAAAGGATCTGAATGAGGTAGGGTTGGAGTTTCTTTAAAAAAGCTGTAGCAGGACAGTAGTAAGTCAGATCAGAAACATACTGCACACTGACCCTTTAATACTAAAAGGTCCAGCATGCATGCACCTTATGCAGCAGACAAGAAGAAACTGGTTGCCAGAGTGAAGGTTGTGGGGAGCTAAGAAACTTTCTGCAGCAGTGATGGCCCCAGAGCTGCAGCATGGTTCGTTACAAAAGCTCAGTTATGCAGTTTCCAGAAAACATCGATAACCTGCTCTCCTACTCTTTCTGCACCATAAAGTCACCTTTATCGCTGTTCATTAGTAGGCCATAATAGGGTCAGTTAACAGCATCACACGGCTTTCAGTACCACCTGTATGCTGATGACATCCAACCTTACATCTTCAGCACAGATGTTAGCTCTCTGCTCTCCAGGGTCCCAGAGTGTCTATTGTCCATATCCTCCTTCTTCTCCTACCGCCTCCTAAAACTAAATGTGGAGAAAACTGAATTCATCATCTTTACACCATCCCACTCTATCTCCTCACCGAATCTATTACAGTCAATGGCTCTAAACTTTCACTGATCCTTCAAGTTTGCTGCCTTGAGATAACTTTTGACTCCTCTCTGTCCTTCAAGCTACAAATCCAAGTCTTTACCTCTGCCAGCTGCCTGCACCTAAAGGATTTGTCAAATCTGCTCATTTATTTACTTTGTAGCTACAAAAATGTTAGTCCATGCCCTTATCATCTCCTGCCTAGTCTACTGCAATATCCTTGTCTGCGGCCTCCCATCTAGCACACTTGCGCCTCTTCTATCCATCCTCAACTTTGCTGCCTGTCTGATCCACCCTTCTCCTTTCCCTTCACTGGCTACCCATTGCCCATTGAATTCAGTTCAAATCACTAACCATGTGTGAAGATGGTAGGACGTGATCCAGCGCTATGCATAAATCTTGCAGCTTTATTGTAAATGGTCGGATTAAAAAACACAGAGGGACAAAATGGCTTACGTGTTTCAGGTCTCAGAGGCCCTTCATCATAGCAAGCATAGCAGCATAGCAAGTCACTAACCATGATCTACAAGGCTCTCTATAACCAGTCTATACCATACATTTCTGCCTGAAATCTCTAGGTACCTCCCTTTATGCAATCTCCGCTCCTCACAAAACTTTCTTCTCTGTTCTCCCCGTACAAGCTCCTCACACAACAGTCTCCAAATTTCTCCTGTGCATCTCTCATACTCTGGAGCTCACTGCTATAACAAATCAGACTCTCCGCCACCTTTACAACTTTCAAAAGTAACCTGAAAATCCATTTCTTCAGGATAGCCTAGAATTTACTATAACCCTGTTGCCGCTACACTTCCCCACAAACATGTCGGCACCTCACCTCCTGTCTCAATCTTTCTTCCTTGCAGACTGTAAGGGCGACATGTATGAACAGGGCTACACCAGTTTTCTGGTGTATTTTGAGCCAAAAAGAATGTATGAACAGGTGCACTCCAAATTTTGGTGTGATAAGTGCCTTTGTTATGCGCAAAAGACACTTTTTAATGCGCCAAAGATTTGGGGTGTTCTGGGGGCGTGACACACCACATCTGTAGGATTAGACAGATTTATGATTCTTTGACGCCAGCTATTGGCCAGAACAGTTAGAACAGCCAGACCAGGTTAAAGGTGGTCTTCCTGAGACTGAGTTGTCGTATTGGTACTACACTGTGCCTGTATGTATGACCTGCAGAAGAACAGCTTCATACATTCTGGCGCAGTCTATACTTCCTTAAGGCGATTTCGAACTGGTCTATCAGCACCAGAATTCATACATGTCACCCTAAGTCTTCACTGGCAGGATCCTCTCTTCCTTTGTACCAGTTGTTAGTTGCCATTGTACTTTGTTTGAACTTAAGTTATGTTCATAATTCTCCTTGAATGTACAGAGTCCGGAAATTAATGGTGCTTTAAAATAAATTATAATAATACTGTGATCTTGACTTACATTGCTCTGTTTCACGTGTATCATAAGTTCATTTCTACAACTGCTCTTCTGGTGTAATTACTCATACCTCATCCCTTTGAGTCCTAATCTTTAATAATAATCATCATTTTTATTTATGTAGCGCCAACATATTCCAGAGTTCTTTATTCTTCCTTGACCACACAGACAATCAACATTTACTATTGAGGATGGCTGCCTTATGGTTTATGTTATTATTTTAGTAAAGAAAAAAAATGGAAAATGTCTTCATGTAATAAGTTGCTTCTTATCTTCTGTCACCTTTAGGCTGGGGTCCACATAGGGTGGTAGTAAAAAAAAAAAAATGGGAACTTTGTTATTTGGTTATTTAATGATTTAAATCTACTATCAAATTATTAGGATCCTTCTTTATTATGTATATCAGGCTCGGAAGGAATGTCATGATGCCCTTTTAAAGAGACTATAATGAGTTGTTTGGCTTCCTTACACTGCAAATTACCTTGATAAGCCTGTTGAGGCTATGTTTATACTGCATTCAGTGAACATGTGCTGGAAATGCTTTTGCTATGTTCTTTGTACATAACCAGAGGCCCCATTTATCTGATTGAGGCTAATACAATATACCAGGCAGGTACAGCTAATGGAATTACTAAGAAGAGAAGTCATCTTGTTGGTGATTCCACTATTAGAGGTATTGATATATGGTATAATATGGATGTGAATATGACTGAAATATGCAGGGCAACCCGTTCAATCAAAAAATAGGGGTGTCATCAATTGGTTGTAATCCAGCATGGTGTAGCACACGTAGTCGTATAACTGGCACCCTTTATAAGCATTATCTATATGCAATTGTAATACTAGCAATCTCCTTCCTCATAGTAAACTTGAGTGGTTGTTGATCAGTATTTTTGCATTTCAGCAATCTCACCTGTGTGTTTTTGGGGCTTTTCTGCATACTGGTATGAACTATTTTTTACTTAGTAATTGCCCCCCTCATGGATAGGTGTGTGAGCAATTGTTTATTAGTGTCTGTACCCCTGCAATTTCTCTCATTTAGCCTTGGGGTTTGTATTGCTTCCTACTGGGAATTATTTTTTACCCATGGAGCTGTCAGTATGACCATGCATCTATGTTTGTTAGTAAATAATGTCCCAATTTTCTGTGACTTTCTTTTAGTATATTGTTAGTAAACTTAGTGTAGGAACTTATAAGACATTGAGAACCATTGACGTCGGTTGCAAGCTTTCGTATTTTGGCCAAAATATCAACTAATGCCTCATGTTTGACATTTTTTTCAGTAATACCGTAATACAGGGGAGCAGATGGTGTCAGTATTTTGCGTTGGGCACTTAAAATATGCTGGGCAACTTGATTAATCAAATAGTAAGAGTGTCATCAATTGGTTGGGGGTCAGCATGGTGCACCACATGTAAATGTGTAACTGGCACCCTATATAAGTCTTATTTATGTGTGACTGTAATACTAGCAATTACTCCCTCCATGGACAGTAGATGTGTGAGTGGTTGTTTATCAATATTTTTTTTACATTTTAGCAATCTCGCCTGTATGATATTGTGGCTTTTCTGCATACTGGTGTGAACTGGTTCTTATCCAATGTGCATCTTTCTATTAAGAAATTCCCCCCTTCATGGGAAGTAGTGTGAAGGTTAGGGTCCTTTCACACAGCGCAGTTTTGGTGCAGTTTTAACTGCGCTCCAATTAAACTGCCTTTATTACCAGCAAACTTCTTTCACTTATCTAAACTGTTTGGAAAGTGAGTAATCAATTAGTGCTTGTAATCCACAAGACTTCAAATACAGTCATTGATTACTTACTTGAAACACCTTTCTGAACAATTTAGACAACTAAAAGAAGCTTTCTGGTAATAAAAGCAGTTTAATTGGAGCGGAAAACCACGCTGTGTGTAAGCACCCTTAGTTCACATGCTGGGTTATCGGCGCTGACTTGGTCAGCAGCAAAAAAGCCTTGTCTGAATTTCAACGAGGAAATGATGCGAACTGCCTGAGGCAGATTTCTACCTCCTATACTTTAGTATTGTAGATGCGTAAAACCCCTCAAAGAATTGTAGTCAATGGGTGGCATTCTACTTTTGGTTTTCTGTTGGGAAAATGAGCTGTGGGAACATACCCTTAGCGATTGTTCATCAGTAATCTGCACCTGTGTAACTTCTCCCACGTAGCACTGGGGCTTTTATTGCCCGTTACTGGGAATGTTTTTTTGTCCAGCCTCTGAGCTTTGACCATGGGCAAGTGTCTGTGTTTTAAGTAAATAATGTCCCATTTTTCTGTGATTTTTTTTTCTTTCAGAATATGGATGTACTTAAAGAATTAAGATGTCTCCCACTGCTAATAGGTAAGAGACATACTGGAAATATTGTCAAGGCTACAAGTAATGACAGTGAAATACTTTAAATGTAATAAAGGCTTAAATAGGGATCAGGAGGGAAACGTTTTAGTAAAAAAACTACACACAAGAAAAAAGGGACACAACATGAAATTTGTTGAGTCAAAGAACAGAAGTAATATCAGAAAATAATATTTTATTGAAAGAGTAGTAGATCCTTGGAACAAGTCTCTACAGATGTGAGTGAAAAACCAACAGTAAAGGAGCGGGAATTTTCCCATCATTATGTCTATGAGCGATAATCATGTGTTAATAGCTTTCCTAAACAACTTAAAAAAAGCGGCAAAATTCATCCTAATAATATAAGGGCAAGCCTAGCATAACAACATGTGTTATTCAAATATTTGACTAGTGGATTCCCAGTAGTTGGATCACATTAATGATACTTTAATGACACATCTGATTGGGTTACCCCTGAAATAAAAAATACATATGCATATCTTTTTCATTTAACATATGCAACACAAGTAATATTGGGATTTAAGATTAATAATAAAATAATTTTAGAAAGTAAAAGAAGACATTCTCTGGTTCGGATGAACAAATGCATTAATAGACAGCAAGGATATAACTCAGCTAATTTAGAGAGGAGTGTGAAATAATTGAATGACATACCAAATTGAGAATCAACGCTGTTTCATTTTGTCTAAGCAATATACCATTAGGGACTCAGGTGTCTAATGATGTAGCTTTTTGTATCATTTTTTCACACAAGACACATCCAAACTCTTTATACATGCACTAATTATCAGCTGTTTCAGCAGCTCCTTAATTGGACTACTCCTCTACTGACCTTATCCAAACCATAAAGAATGTTATAGCTTTTCCACCTTTAGCTTCTTTTTTAAAGCTGTTTCAACCTTGTCAGGTATAGAAGACAAAAAAAAAAACTGATTAAAAATATCCAAAAGATCACTAGTTAACTTAATCTAAAAATGCATTCGCAAGATCTATTTTTTTTTCCCGTAAATTTAAACTTTTTCCACTCTTTGGGGGCATGTATGAATTCGAAAGCGTACTTTTTTTTTTCTTGGCCCCGACACCAGTTTTTAAATAGATATAAAGGTGTAGATTACGAAGTATGCGATTTTTTGGGGCTACATAGGCTTAATGCGCCAAAATTTTTTATGGGCATAGAGTTAATGCGCCAAATAGGGGCATAAGCTCTATGTAACCCCAAAAATTTGTCGTATTTACACCCCAGAATCTCAAAACTGAGCATTGAAACATTAAGAGGGCGACATTAGAATTCGAATGTGTACTTTTTTTTTACTTGGTGCCAACACCACATTTAAATAGATATAGAAGAGGTAGAATACGACAGATTTTTGGGCATTACATAGAGTTATGCGCAAGTTTGGCACCAATTACACTCTATGCCCATACAAAGTTTTGGCACTTAGTCTATGTAATAGCACCAAAAATCTTCATAATGTCGTATTCTACACATCTTCTATATCAATTTAGAACTGGAGTGTCGGCGGCAAATAAAAAAAAGTTACGCATTCTGAATCATTACATGTTTCGCCCTTAACTTTTATGTTATGTGAACCATAGTACACCTAAAATGAGGCTAACAGGAGTAGAAGTCAATAATGGATTTCACGAAGGACTACATCATAATGTGAGATCTAAGGGGCTGTGCAGTCAATACCCTCAATCCTTGCAAGAAAATGTGAAATTCCCAGATAGCTATCGTTAGTGTAGTCCCCATTAGCAATAGCTGGTGTGCAGATAGTAAATAACAGGGTGCAATACCAAGGTGGTAGGCAGGAATTATAATCAGTCAGCGAACGGGCTGAGTTGTGTCATAAATTAGTAGTAGTCTGGCAGAGGTCAGAATGGACAACAGATAGAGGAAACAGGAACAAACACCTTTGTAGACAGTCACAACCAAATGGATCTTATTGCTCAGAACCAGTCAATGTGGGATCAGTGATTTAAAAGGCTGGGGCACATTGAAATTGACTGAGGGAGATGTAGAGTGCGCTATCACTATAAGAGATTAGGAGCTGATTCATGTGCATGATCCACATAGCAGAGCAGCTACTCAGTAGAATGCAGAGTCGTTTAGAAACAGGAAGCAAGATGAATACCACTGTGGGTCAGTCTTTGGTGATCCAATCCGCCCGACTTAAAATGGTGTAATGACCCAAGAACTGAGGAAAAAGTTTGTAAGAGGGTTTCCTGCAATAGATGTGCTTAGACTAAACCCCAGACTTCTTCTATGATTAAAATTTACGGAGGAGAGCTATGATTCTTCTCAGAACTCTTGCAATAAGAAGTGGCCTTACACAAGGGGTCCCTGTTTTTTGTCAAATGTACCAAAAATCTGCTTGACAGGAACTGGCTTCAGGAACCTCAGAGGGCACAGAATAAGGTAAATCACTTTGGAATGTTATTCATAGACAATGAAGAAGGGCAAAGCTTGGGTGAATCCCCCAGTGAGATTGTTCTAAGTAAAACTCACCAGAAACTGATTTAAATAATAATAATAATAATAATAATATTTATTTATATAGCACCAACATTATTCCGCAGCAATTTACAATTTAGGAGGGTATAAGTATAGACATTACACATTAAAAGAAAACTTACAGATGAGACACAAGGTGTGAGGGCCCTGTTCGCGAGAGCTTACAATCTATTATGGTGTATGGGTGAGACAAAGGGTTAAGAAGTGCTCAGTTTACAATGTTTACACACAGTTTACAAGAATATGATTTGAATCTTATCCGATGTTGTTATGGAACCCATGTTGGTAGAATATTTGTAGAAGAATAAGGAGGACAATGTAGATGCAAAAGAAAGACCACTTAGAATAAAGTAACAACCACCCAGATGACGGTGCAATCAGAAAAGTTCAGTAAAAATACCCAAGAATACCAAAAAAATAGAAGCAAGAAACCCAAGATTACATTAGTCATTAAATGTGCATCCATGGAATAAGCATGTGTCTGTGGAACAGGTGTTATTGTTTAAAAAATGGTATATTTGAATGGTACGTTGTGTGAAGAGATAGCATCTCAGCCTGTAATCATCTAATTTACCTTGTGTTTATTTGTCCAGCCATTTGATCCCAAACCTTACATTGAAGTCTGTTATTGTGAAGGCCATTTCTAATTCCACCATTTACGACACCTGTGTTGCCTGATGATACTAATTGAGCAGCAGACACCACCTATAACTTGAGAACTAAGTAATCTGACCCGTCGGGTCATCGTGCATATTATTAGTGGCAGGATTGAAATTGCTAGATTTGAAAGTGATAGATTGTAAGTTAGATTTTGAGAAATAGGACGAAATGGACAGACGTGGGCATAAGGGGGGGCCGAGAGGATCACTTTTTTGTGAGTACCTTATCTTTACACCCCAAAACCTCATTCAATATGCTCACTATTGCTCTCTACTTGTAGCATCTCCCTCTTACTTTACCATCCAGTCTCAACCCTGACAATTTATCCACATCAGTGCCTCTCTCCTCTCCCTCACCCATGTATACATTCCCACCACACTGTTCTCCCTTTTCAACCACCACAAATCACTGCTTGCTAGGCCACGACAAGCGCCGCTCATACAAATCACTTATACCATCTGCTGTCGCTTTTCTTTTCCTCTTTCCCGCTGCAGGAGGACATCCCCCGAACCCCTTGGCCCACTTCCTTTATGCTCATCCCACCATCCTCCTCTGCCTTTCCCATAGAAACCCTGCTAACCTGCTTGCTATTCACTGTACTTCTTTTTCTGCCCATTCTAAATGTGCTCTGTGGAACGCCCGATCTGTTGTCAACAAACTCACTGCTGTTCATGACCAATTTCTTTCTCACTTCCCTCAACCTCCTATCTCTCACAGAAACATTGCTCCAGCACTCTGACACCGCTTCCCTTGCAGCTCTCACCTATGGTGTTGCTACACTTCTTCCCACACCTCCAGACCTGTGAACAGGCAGGGTGGAGGAGTTGGCATAATTCTCTCTCCACACTGATCTTACCAGGTCCTTCCTCCTGTACCCTCCATCACTTTCCCTTCCTTTGAGGTCACAACCCTCAGACTCTTCCGGCCTATTTCTTCAGGAGTCGCGGTTGTGTACGACCCTGGCTCTCCCCGCCAGTTCATGGGATCATTTGACACACTGGCTTACTTATTTCCTCTCTACTGAAATGCCCACTCTCATCATGGGTGATTTCCAAACATCCCCATGATGGAACCCCCATGTCTCCTTTGCCTCTCAGTTTCTTTCATGACCGCTTCGCTTGGCCTCTCACAGTTTACAGACTCTCCCACAAACAACGGATGGGCACCCACCCTAGTGAACTCACTTGATCTGTTTTCTGTTGTCTCTCATCAATTTCTAACCTCACTAATCCTCTTATGCTCACTCTGATCATAACTCATCTCTTTTACTATCAATATTTTCGCAGCCCTCTCTGGACCACACACTGCCCATCATCATTCAGAAATATCCTGCTCCATTAACGCACTCAGGAACTCACAGACACTATACAGTCTCACTGCCCCAATCTCATCCTCTCCTGCCCTGACCTGGCTGTTAAATGTTACAATGAAACGCTTCATCCACACTAGACATGTGGCACCTCTCCACACCACACCACCTGAGTCAGACACACAGCCATGGCACAATCCTCCAGAACTCACCAATCTGCAGCGATGTTCAGAGTGCGCGGGAGCGTCTGTGGGAGAATTCAAAGCTACTGCAGACTTTCTCCACTATAAAATTCATGCTCAGGAGCTTAACCACACTGCCCTTCCTCTGTGCAAACAAAAAATATTTCACTCCCTCAATATCCACATTTACACCCAACAAACCCAAAACGCCGGTTCGACACCTTCCACTCACTCCTCAAGCCCAAAGCTCAGGCCACTCTGTGCTGAAGACTTGGCCACTCACTTCAAAGACAAAATCGACAGTATCTGGCATAACATCTCATCTCAAAACCCAAGCAGAACCCATCCTGTCCCTCCCCACACATCCTCTAGTATGCTCTTCAGCTCTTTGACTCAACGACAGAAGAAGAAGTGGTCCAGACTTCTCCTTGCTGCTCGTCCACCACCTGCTCTATTGACCCCATTCCCTCCCCACTTGTCCAGTCTATTTCTCAGCTATCCTCTCTCACCTTACTGGCAAATCTTCATACCGCTCTCTCTCCATGGGATCTTCCCATCCTCACTTTAAAACAGGCTACTATCACCCTTTACTAAAAAAGCCCTCTCTGGACCCATTCCTGCTCTGTAATTACCCGGACCGGTATCTAATTGCCCTTCATCTCTAAAACTCCTGAAAAGCTTGGTCTATAGCTCTCGCCTAATCCGCTATCTCTCCGCTAAATCTCTTTCGCCTCGAAGATTCCTGCTCACCACATCTCTACAATCAGATTTCCGCACCTACACTCCACAGAAAACTGCTCTAGTTAAAGTCTTCTACAATCTCACACTGCTAAATTAGGGGTAACTACTCCGTTGTTGATTCTCGCTGGATCTCTCTGCAGCTTTTTGACACTGTTTGATCCCATCATTCTCATCAGTATGCTCAGCGCCATCGGTCTCCAGGATACTGCTCTCGCTTGGTTCTCATCTTACCTTTCTAACCGCTCCTTCTAGTGTCTCATTCTACTGGTTCTACTTCTTTTCCTCTCCATCTTGTGTTGGGGTCGCTCAGCGGGTCAGTTCTGTGTCCACTCCTCTTATCAAACTATACAGCCACCCATTGGGCCAAACCATCAGTAGATTTGCTTCAGTACCATCTCTATGTTGATGACACTCAACTATAAACCTCCTCCGAGACTCACTCCTGCCCTGCTACAAACACCAGTGACTGTCTGTCCGCTGTCTCCCGACATCATGTCCTCCTCTATCTCCAACTAAACCTCACTAAACTGATATTCTCGTTTTTCCCCATCTATAACCAAACCCCCATCTGCTTTTTCTCTCTATAGTGTGTGGCATCACCATAACACCTAGGCGGCAGGCCACAGTGTCTTGGGTTATCCTAGACTTGATCTGGTCTTTCCACCCTTTTATCCAATCCCGTGCCCGCGCTTGTCACCTGAACCTCCAAGAACATATCCAGAATCCGTTCCTTTTCCTCACTATCGAAACAACTCAAACCCTATGTTGCTCTTATTCATTTGTACTTGATACTGTAACTCCTGCTTATTGGTCTCCCACTCTGCAAACTCTTCCCCTCCTCCAATCTGTCCTGAATGCAGCAGCCAGGTTCGTCTTTCTCTCCAGCCGCTATACTGATGACTCTACCCTGTGGTCAGTCAATGCACTCGGTTGGCCCATCCGTACAGAATACAGCATATACTAATTACTTTCACCCATAAGCTCTCCACAGCGCTGCTCCTCCTACCATTCTCTCCTCCATCTCTATTCTACCACCTTGCCGCCCTCTCCGCTCACCTTCTGAGGACATCAAAACTACAGAACACAATCATCGAACCTCCCTGGCCCGTTCTTTCAAGATTTTGCACGTGCTGCACCCGATTCTCTGGAAACATGCTACCTCGTACCATCAGGCACAATCCTAGGCCTTCGCCGTTTTAAGAGTGTCCTGAAATACATGCTTCTTAGGCAGGCCTACAAAAACATAATTGCTAACTCACCTTTATCACACACAATTTCGTCACTCCCTACACTAGGGCACTCACAGGCACTTATCTGTATATAGATGTACAGTCAGGGTGGCAGGTTCACGCAATTTTTATGTAAACCACCCCATATTTATAAAACAAGGCTGGACCATTGTAAACTTAGCACTTCTCCCCCGTTGTCTCCCCCAGACACCCTCATAGATTGTAAGCTCTTGCGAGCAGGGCCCTCACACCTTGTGTCTCATCTGTAAGTAGCTCTCACTGTGTAATGTATGTCTTTTGTCTGTAATTATACCCTCTACATTGTAAAGTGCTGTGGAATTTGTTGGCGCTATATAAATAAAGATTATTATTATTATTAATAAGCAAAGGGCTTGTTCTAGGTGAGTCCTCCTGTTTTTATTGCAAAAATGCTACAAAGACCTTGCCATGTCCTGAGTCATATAAGACGCCATTATGAGATCCAAGGTAGACATATGTTGGAGCAAAGCTAGACAAGTGATGCAGCTCAATAGAAAAAAACTGGGGCTCAGAAGCTTGGTTTGGGTGAAAGAAACAGTACTGGGCATCTGTCATAGCAATTTTATCTGATAGCTGGAAGAGCAAGTAGAAGTCAAGCTCTAAGCAAAACAAAGGCCATCATGCAGATATGCAGACTGTTCATAAGGAAAAATTTTGTGGTTGGTTTAATTTGTCATAGGATGATGGGCTCCTACTGTCAGGTGGTTCCATTTCTCCTGATCTGTTTTGATAACAATACGTTTTCGGTTTCCATCAATGTTATTCTATTCAGCAGCAGTGGAAAAGGCATTTGCAAAGATACTATAGTTAAAGAACTCTCCCTTGTTCCATTTTTTTTGCAAGACAACAGTTATAACACCTACTGAAGATGCATTGAGTTTACAAAGAAAGGCTTGCTGATATCAGCCAGGTATTGGATAAATAACTTTGACCACTTTTTGTTAGAGGGGTTTTCTCAACACGGTGTCTCACTGAGTCTTAGCAGTTTTGTACTTACTCTAGCTGTGGGTGGTTCTGCAGCAGTGATTAGCATGTTCAACTTCTATGGAGCCATTACTCTGACAGTGCAGGAGATTGTTGTCTCTAACAAGATTACAAATAAAGCCATGCTTTGCAGTCCTCAAAGCACATGTACTTTTTGTTTAGTGAAGCTAATCTTGTTAGATATTTGTAATATTTGTAGTGAGAAAACGCCTTTAAGGCCATGGTAATCAATACAGGGTACAAAAACCATCCTTATTCTTAACAAAGAGGAATCTTGACTGTCACACCGAGAAATAAGTATTTCATACACTGGCGATTTTGCAAGTTTCCCCCCCTACAAAGAATGGAGAGGTCTGTAATTTTTATTCTAGGTAAAAAAATCCAGAAAATAGCATTGCATGATTTTGAAATAATTAATTTGCATTTTATTACATGAAAGAAGTATTTGGTCATCTGCCAACCAGCAAGAATTCTGGCTCTCACAGACCTGGTTTTGTTTAAGAAGCCCTCCTACTCTGCACTCATTGCCTGTGTTAATTGCACCTGTTTGAACTCATTAATTTTATTAAAAAACACCTGTTCACACACTCAATTACACTCTAACCTCTCCACCATGACCAAGACCAAAGAGCTGTCTAAGGACACCAGGGAAAAAATTATAGACATGCACAAGGCTGGGATGGGCTGCAGGACAATAGGAAAGCAGCTTGGTGAGAAGGCAACAACTGTTGACGCAATTATTAGAAAATGGAAGAAACATAAAATGACTGCCAATCTTCCTTGGTCTGCAAGATTTCACCTCATGGGGTAAGGATGATTCCAAGAAAGGTCAGGAATCAGCCCAGAACTACATGGGAAGAGCTGGTCAATGATCTGAATAGAACTGGGACCACAGTCTCAAAGATTACCATAAGTAACACACTACGCGGTCATGGATTAAAATCCTGTAGGGCACACAAGATCCTCCTGCTCACGCCAGCACATGTCCAGGCCAATTTGAAGTTCGCCAATTACCATTGAAATGATCCTGAGGAGGCATGGGGGAAGGTCATGATGAGACCAAAATAGAGCTTTCTGGTATCAACTCCACTCACAGTGTTTGGAGGAAGAAGAAGGTTGAGTACAACCCCAAGAACAGCGTCTCAACCGTGAAGCATGGGGCAGGAAACATCATACTTTGTGGGTGCTTTTCTGCAGAGGGAACAGGATGACTGCACCCTATTAAAGGGAGGATGGATGGAGTCATTTATTGCGATATTCTGGCCAACAACCTCCTTCCCACAGTAAGATCGGTCGTGGCTAGATCTTTCAGAAGGACACAACCTGAAATGCACAGCCAGGGCAACTAAGGAGTGGCTCTGTAAGAAGCCTTTTAAGGTCCTTGAGTGGCCTAGCCAGTCTCCAGACCTGAACCCAATCAAAAATCTTTGGAGGGAGCTGAAACTTAATGTAGCCCAGCGACAGCCCCGAAACCTGAAAGGTCTGGAAAAGATCTGTATTGAGGAGTGGACCAGAATCCCTGCTGCAGTGTGTGCAAACTTGGTCAAGAACTACAGGAAGCGTCAGACCTCTGTAATTGCAAACAAAGGTTTCTGTACCAAATATTATGTTCTGTTTTTCATTTGTATCAAATACTTATTTCATGCAATAAAATGCTAATTAATTGTTTAAAAATCATACAATGTGACAAAGGTAACGAGTTCAAATAGGTGCAATTAATACAGGTAATGAGCACCGAGTAGGAGGGTTTCTTAAAGAAAAACTAACAGGTCTGTGAGAGCCAGAATTCTTGCTGGTTTGAAGGTTATCAAATACTTATTTTATGCAATAAAATGCAAATTAATTATTTAAAAATCATACAACGAGATTTTCTGGATTTTTTTAGAATCATTCTCTCAAAGTTGAAGTGTACCTTTGATAAAAATTACAGACCCCTCCATTCTTTGTAGGTGGGAAAACTTGCAAAATCGTGAGTGTATCAAATACTTATTTCCCCACTGCATATGAAACCTCTTTCCAGGTTATTTTTCATATATTGGGTCATAGCAAAGTAGTTTATCCAGCCAACTCTTTTAGAATATGTCCTGCAAGACCTTTCTAGAATGTGCCCACAAGTGCTTTTAATTAAGCTCAGAAGCCAAGGCTTACAGTAGAGATGTCCTATTGACATTGAAGCATAGATGAGATTACAAAAGAGGGCTGATGAGGTTCTTAAAATCCTTTTTAATATAGTCAGGGACAATTTAAGGGTGGATATCACAGGGTCATTAATTTTTTGTCCCAGGCCAGAGCTTTGCCAGGCAGCAGGAAAAAAAAGTAAGCTGCCTTCGCTCTATCTTAAAGGAGTTGTCTCCCCACAGGGTTTCAAAGAATGCATGAAAGAAATTCTCTGTCACTTCCTGGTCATACTAATTTGCAAAAAGCTCCATGCTTGTACAGCATGTTGTGCTTTAGATGCTAATTAGATTAGATTGCTTCTCAAACTACTCGAAGGACTTCTTATCTGATCCCCAAAACAAAAGCCCTAATTACAGAGCTGTTTACTGAGATAAATCAAGCTTTTTACTGTCTGGCAGCACAGGACACTGACTGACACTGCTGAACCCGTGTGATGACCACTCTCTGTTATCTCATTGAACAAACACCCCAGAGATTTGTTTACAGGTAGGTTACTGAGGGAACTGAAATAGCCACAGAGGTAATAAATTCACTTGTATCTCTTTAGGGAAAACAGAGGAACAATGCAATATATTTGGAAAATGTCTTTATTTTGTGTTCCCTACAATTTGAAAGCTATTCTTTGTAGCGAGACAACCCCTTTAAGAAAAGTGAAGAGTCATAACTTCAAAATGTGCACAGGTTTAAAAGCCTTCACATGTCTTGGGGTTAGCATAGAGGTGTAGGCAGATAAAAATCTAGACTACTGGCAAGGTTTCAGACTGTCATGAATGCATAGATGTAGTAGTAGCAGTAGGTAAAATGGTTTCAAATGTGTTTTAAAGGCACAGAAAGATTTAGTCCTGGTGGGTGCATTGCTGTTAACATTTGATATCCAACTCAAAGAGAAACAGAGGAGGGTTGTGAGCAAGATCCATGGCTTGAGCAGATTGGAACAAGCCAAAAGGAATAGAGGAACCACTGGGTCAGTAACAAAATAGGAACCCCAGGGGTCAGTCCTGGGCCCACTACTCTTTTCTATCTACACTCTTGGTCTGGGTCAGCTCATAGCTTCACACGGCTTTCATTACCACCTGTATGCTGATGACACCCAACGCTACATCTCCAGCCCAGATGTCACCTCTCTTCTCTCCCGGATCCCTAACTGTCTGTCCTCCATTTCCTCCTCTTCTCCTCCCGTCTCCTAAAACTAAACGTGGAGAAAACTGAATTCATTATCTTCCCACCGCCCCACTCCATCTCTCCACCCGATCTCGCTATCACTGTTAATGGCTACACTCTATCAACAGCACCTCAGGTCCGCTGCCTTGGGCTAATCTTTGACTCCAATCTGTCCTTCAAACCGCACATCCAAACCATCACCTCTGCCTGTCACCTCCACCTAAAAAATATTTCCCGAATCCGCTCATTTCTTAACTCTGAAAGCACAAAAATGCTTGTCCATGCCCTCCTCATCTCCCGCCTCGACTACTGCAACATCCTTCTCTGTGGCCTCCCAGCTAGCACCCTCGCTCCCCTCCAAACCATCCTTAACTCTGCTGCCCGTCTGATTCACCTCTCTCCTCACTACTCCCCAGCCTCTCCCCTCTGCCGATCCCTTTACTGGCTACTCATTGCCCAGCGAATCCAGTTCAAGCTAGCAACTTTGACCTACAAGGCTCTACATAACCTCTCCCCTTCATATATCTCAGCCTTAATCTCTAAATACCTCCCCTCACGCAACCTCCGCTCCTCTCAGGACCTTCTCCTCTGCTCTCCTCTTATCACCTACTCACATAACCGTCTCCAAGACTTCTCTCATGCTTCCCCCAAACTTTGGAACTCACTGCCCCAACACCTCAGACTCTCCCCCTCTCTCACCGGCTTCAAACGTAACCTGAAAACCTACCTCTTCAGGATTGCCTATAACCAACATTAACCGTGTTGCACTCCTCCGCCCCACAAACATGTCTGCCCCTCACCTTCTGTCTCTTCACCCCTTCCCTGTAGATTGTAAACTCTTGTGGGCAGGGACCTCTCTCCCTCTGTACCAGTTGTTAGTCACTTATTGTCACTTTGCAATTGTTTGACCAATGTTATTTATGTACCCGCCTGAAATGTACAGCGCCCTGGAATTAAGGGCGCTACAAAATAAATGATAATAATAATAATAATAATAATAATAATAATAATAATAATAATAATAGACTAAAGGACAAACCAGGGTGCAGTGTTTGAAAGGCTTTGCACTTGTGCACTATCCATTCTTTTCTGTGGGCGTTCCGAGTACAGCTAAACTCTATTTTTGCTGTACTTGGAACTCAAGTACAATAGGAATGGCGTGTAGTATGTAAGTGTGACATACCATCTTTCCTAAAAAGAGATGTTTAGGGGCCAATTTTCACAAAAGGTGTGGGTTGTAAAGGTGAAATCTGCACCTATCAGACATTTCTGGCATATCCTATTGATATGCCATAAATGTTTGAAATGGGAGCAACCCATTAAAGGGGATGTATCGCTTCATCAGTTCGGCTGCTCTCTTGAAGCTTGATTCTCTCAGTTCCTGAAATCCAGGAGTATTTCACTGTTCATGCTCACTCCCGAGTCAGTGTGCTCCCCCCCCCCCCTCTCTGAGTCCACATGTCACTGTCCTCTCCCTATGCAGTCTTATTTTGTAAGAGCTGTTTACATACCACTGGCCTGCATTCAGTCTTCTATGAACTCAGAGCACTGATCTCTTCTCCTCTCACAGCTGGAGGTTTGTTACAGTTGAATCATCCAGAGCACAAATCCGTCTCCCTTCTATGTTTGCACAAGGCACCGAGGCATAATTCTGCTGTTTTCTGATTATAGAAGTAGCTGCAGTGTCAATGAGGAGCTGCTAGCTTTATAGAGTGAAATTGTTGCTGGCCCCTTACACGCAGGAGCATTAGTCACCGAGGCACAATACCGGTGTTTTTTGATTGTAGAAGCAGCTTCAGTGTCACTGAGGAGCTGGTGGCTGTATAGAGTGAAATTGTTGCCGGCCCCTTATTCTGAGTGAGAGAGGCAGGAATGCACGCTCCCGTAAATACAACCGGGGGCTATACCGTATGTAAATTAGTAGAGTCGTCAGCCAATGAAATGAAAGGAGGAGGCATCTGACCAGCACTGGGGAACAGTGTTTACACAAAACTAAGATAAGGGACACTGTGAAAACAAGACAGCTTTGCAAATGACATCCAATTGCAAAGTTGCTTATTTTCACTGTCCCCTTATTTTGATGACCATTTAATGAAATGATACAACCCCTTTAAGATCCTCTTTGGTCATAAATGGCAGTCAGGCAAAGGGACAGCTATGGTAAAATATACAACATATTGAAGTAGGAGAAAAAGAAGAAGCAGCAACAAAACCTTTTTTCAGAGAGCAGAAACCAAATGGGCCTTGTTGCTCAGGCTGACAGCACTGTAGGATCTGGACCATGTATATGACCCACCGGCTTAACTGCTTGATACAGAAGCAGAGCGGTACCAGAGAAGAGGATGTCAAAAAAAGAATGCATGTATAGAAAAATGTGGTTTATGTCATTACTGGTTAGCTAAATAGATAAAGTGTTCTAGACAGTTTTGGTCCAATAATTTCTGTCTTCTATTGGAATTATAATCTAATTTCCCTATCACTTTAGGATTTTTGAGCATGTGAAGAAACTTAAGTAACCCAATGAAACCCAAGCAAGCACAGAGAGGAGTACAAACACCATGCAGATGTCTTGAGTCAGACTAAAATCCCAGGACTCCAGAGATTTTAGGAAACAGTGATAATTACCAACCCTGCCATTCATGTTATGTAATAAGACCTTCCATAGCTCAGTACAGTGCAAGAATTACTGTACATATAGAATAATATTACACTAGCACACAGTTAGTAGAATAGGGCCAATAAAGTGACCCAAGTAGTGGGTTAGGATCAGGGGGTCATGCATGCTACCATATTATTTGGATGTTGTACATAGCCATTATATGACATTCAAAAACTTCTGTGGAAACCATACGCCTCCATAGGTCTTTAATTTCACACGTGCCATATTCCACTGGTTGTTGTATCATGAAGCTCCATAATACCACACTGTACAGTGGCTTTGTACAATGGAGGACCTATGTATCTCTATAGTACAGAGCTTTGGGGACTCTGTGCCTTTGTACAGCCTCTGTGTACATAATGAATAATAAAGGTAATAAATGTGGAACAATGTCTGCTACTTTAATTACAGTATATTTTTTCAGTAAAGTAAATTTAGTCTATAAGCCTACATTTTGTCTATAAGCACAAGAAATTGTGCAATGTGATTAAAAATCTTATATCTTTTGTAACATAAAACCCTATTGGATGTTTTATAGATGCCAACAAGAGTTTATATGGTGTTGTAACCGGCCCTCCATTAAAAACAATTTCATTACGGCTATAAATTAATTTGGCATATATTAGGCAAAGCTACTTATATTGACACATCTTAACCAGGCAGCACTGAAGTAAGTCATATAAAAGGTGCATGTCCCACATAGCCTCAGAAAAAGCAGAGCATCATGATTTTATACAGAAGATATACTTGACTCAATAACCCAAATTGCAATAATATCTGCAATAAAAACATAGTGACAAGTAAGTAATACAGAGAAATCTGCTGCTTATCTTAAATAAATCTATGAAGCACTGATAACCCAAGAAAGAGAAGGGGATTTTTCTTTGAACTAAGAAGTGGAATGTTAACTGTTTACATTTAAGGATTTTCCTAATCAGATGAAAGTGTTGTGTCTTAATGGAAGTCATATTGTTTGCAGCCTTAGTTAATGATACATCCATCTTACCAGCAAATGTGAAAAATGTTCATTGAAATAATTTAATGGAATTGCATGATTTTGCTTTTGGGAAGGGCAATGAATTGCTCTCATATTTCATTTTTGTAGCTCTGTGTTTGTTCACACATGATTTATTTAAATAAGGAAGATTTGGCGGAGGCAGAAAATTATTTTTTAGAGTTAAATAAAATAGAGTATTTCTTTTCTTTAATTTCAGGATCTACTGTTTAAGAAAATACAGTAAGCAAATTTATTGTAAAGATTTTTCAATCAGTCATCTTTCATTTATTACTAAATAAATTATAAACATCACTCTGAGGTGGACTTATTGTAACTTAAATGTACATTTATTTAAATGGGCAGTGTCCTTTCAACAAAGTTTGCTTAAAATAGTATGAGAGAAATATGACTTTTTCTCCATTTATAACCCTTTTCTTATCCCCCTTCCTCCATCTCCCAGCCTTTTCTTATGATCATTCACTCTTCATTGCTAAAGTTAGTTTTAATAGATGAGAGAAATGAGCAACTAGCTGAGGCTTCTGGTTACTTGCTGCTAATAGGAGTCTATTTAGAGGGGAGGAAAAGATGAAATGAGAGAAAGAGACACAGACAGAGATGCTTCAGTGTGTAGTACAGTGCTTGGGGTGAGACAGTAGAGAGCCAACAATGTCTCTGTCTCTATCTCCCTCATGGCAACTCCTACCTCCTATTTTTTCTTTCTGTCTTCTCTCCCTAGACTTTTGTGGACACAATTTAAACTAATGAAGATCTGTCTTATCTCCCAACAGGCATTTGCAGTGAATTAAGATTAAATTATCTGTACAGGAGGTAGGGGAAGGGAAGAGAGAAGTAGTTAAGACTAAGGGCAACATGTATGAAAGGTTTTTTTTACCCTTTTTCTGGCGTACAATGCACCTAACTGAGCGGACTACGATGTCTAATGCACCTAATCAATGTGTTAGGCGCATTGTTCGTAAGACTCGACACTTTCTAATCACCTAATATGAAGGTGTGTTCTGAGGGCGTTATGGAGGCATTATGGAGGTGTGTCACACCACACTCGTAATATTAGACACATATATGAATGTGGTTCGGCAAAACTAGGCGCATTACTACTCCGACAGGCAGACCTATTTCATTGTGGTCTGCCTGAGCCTGAGGAGTCAAAGTGGAGCTAGATTTGCTGTAAGGGGCAAAAATGTCCAATATTTCTCAACTTACACCAGTACAGTAATAAAAAGTAATTTATTATAATTAACAAAGTGTATAAAATTTTACATCGACGTGCCTTCCTTCATACATGTCGCCCTAAATGATTGTTATTTTCTATGTAAAACTCCACCTTGGTAAATAACAAAAAAGACCCATTCTAAGTCTATGGAAAATGTTTCAAATATGAATGTGATCCATACTACATCAGTATGTTATCAGTATTGCATTTCTATTACATTCGTTTTTAAAAGTGAGTATTTTATGTTTTTCAATTTTCTTCAGTGGAGGACAGCCCAACAGTGTTATTAATCTTAAATACTGATGATATACTGATGCAATATCACCTGTAATATGTCCCTTTTATGTATCAATATTACACACATCTACTCATATGTAAGATTTGCTTTAAGCTGGATTCACAGATAGAGATTTTGTGCCAGTTTTTAACTAAACGCAGTAGTAGATACAAGTGAAGTCAAACATTAGTCTTAACTTATACTTTTCCTTATTTTGGGTTCACTCCTGTGTCTGGCTGAGAAAACTGCTATAAAACATGCCTGCATGACCCTAACCTAAAGGGGTTTTTCACCACACTATAATTTCACTGATCTCCCCATCTATTTCTAGTACTGTAAACTGACTTGTATGTATCTTTAGATCTGTAAAATTATTTTACCTCTATCTGTCTTTCTCTGGTAGCTCCACAGACTTCTTTGTTTCTAGTTAAATAAGTAGTCTTTCCGCATGCAACCTCTCAGTTCCCTTGCTATCCTACATCAGCCTTAATAGCCCATGTACTGTGTAAAGTAATTGCAGGCTGCAATACAGTCTTTTACCCCCTCTCAAATGAATGGGGGCTTCACCATACAGCTTTTCCCATTGTAAAGATTAAGCATAGTGCCCGGATACAATGTGCACAGAGCTTTAAAAGTGGACTATAGAAGGACATAGCTATTGGCAACACAAAAAAGGATTTATTGAGGTATTGAACAGGGTAGTTGATTTGGGTAAAACTTTTAATACAAGATACAGTGGTCCTTCATGTTACAGTGCCTTAGAATATGATATTTTCACCATGCAATGATCCTTCCAGGGACATTGTGTGTTATTTGTGGTTTTAAGATACAATAGCATAAGCACTGTCTATCTGTGGCACATGTGATTGGATGGAAGATCCAGCCAATTATCATGAACATTTTACTGGTAAAACATCTCTATTAGTGGTTCACAGGCAGTGATTAGGAGTCTATTACTGCCTCTCTACAGTACAGTTTGGTACTACATGCTCTGCACTGTGCTTTACATGTGCCAGGATGAGCTGCTCCTTTTGGCACCAGATAACGGCCCCATTTTCTTTTTTCTGGTACATTGTATATAAAGTATACAATGTGATTTCTGGCTTCCAACAGCTCTTTCTGACTGTTATATGTAAGGACTTGCTTTATCTGTATCAGTTGTCTGCTTCATTTTCTTTACTATTCATTTTGCATTATGTTTGGTGACATTTTGGAGCTAAATAACCAGTTACCAGTCCATAGAACTATGTTTTGAACATACAATGGTTTCAACATACAATGGTTGTCAAGAACTAATTAATATTGTATGTTGAGGGACCACTGTATTAAACAAATAGTATTATACATAGTTTGTGCAGATAAAATATGATTATAATCATTAGAAATTGATATGCATCCTTCAGAACAGAAAAGTACAACCTTCCCAAAAGAGAGAATGTGGATCCTTTTCAGTTCCTTTTGATTGCTGAGGCTTGAAGGAGATGGATACCTTGATATCAGCTTATTATTAGGGAAGTATTCTGAAAGAAGACAATGACACTTTGTGCCACTCACCACTTAATTACCAGGTTTATTACCGTTTGGCGCACGGATAACAGGTACAGGAGAAGAAACAGATGTATAGTGGCCTATAACTGTTTTATGTCACTCAATGCTTTCACAAGGCCTTGAGAAAGCATCGGGTGGTGCATCACCTTCTTCTTCTTTTGGAATAATTATCTGGTCTACAGCTTTTGGTTTGGCTGAGCACTATAAGGCTATGTTCACACGGCTTAATTGCGGGACGTAATTACGCCCCGCAATTACGCCGTGTGGACGGGGGCGGGGCGGGAGCGGGGGAGTAAGCAGGGGGCCGGCACTTCGCCGGCCCATAGACTATCACTGCTAGCGGCGCGTATACGCCGCTAGAAAGTGACAGGTGAATTATCTCCCCGCCCGGCGGATTCGCCCGGGCGGGGAGAGGAGACTAATCCATAGTTCTCTATGACAACTGTGAATTACCGTAATGAATGGGCCGTTTCGGCCCGTAAATGGCGCACTTCGGCGGTAATTACGGACCGAAATACGGCCCATTTTAAGCCGTGTGAACATAGCCTAAGAGGGACAGTGCAGTGTACTGTGGAATTTTGTATGCCGTGTCTGTACATTGTTTGGATAATATTAACAGATCCTTAGTGGTGCTGATCTTTGGACTGTTTATTGCTAGGGAACCCTTAGAAAAAAAAAAGAATTGTTCAAAAGTTTAATTCAGAGATATTCACCAATTATGAGATAAACTAAAGAGTCATCTAGAACTATACAGGGTAAAAAGAAGAGATAACAATCTAGAGAAAATGTTCACTACAAGATCAAATTCATTGTATATTACAAAGAGCATGACAAGTTTTTTTTTCATTTTGGTTTTTAAGTTCACCCTCCCCTTTAGTCTAAAAATAAAATATTAAAGAAACCCTTAAGGGAACCATTCTTATGTATGACAATCCATCATTATGATGGCTGGAGAGAAAAGAGGTCTATCTGGTCGTCTGCAGCTGCTCTGGCTAAGAAGCAGATTATTTGTACTCCCACTACTATTTATTGCAAATGTGTATTTACAATCATTGTGAAAAGCATCTCATGGGTACAAAGCACCTATTTATCATAGATTTTAAATCTGCTAAACAATCATAATGAATTATGTAGCTAAACACTTTATCTCCCCATTTCAAAGTTGTAGAAGAAAAAAAAATCAGTCATTTAGTGAGTTACATGAATTGTGGTATTCAGAACAGGGTAAGTACACATTTCTGGGCATGTTATTTTCTACAAACTGTTTCATGGCTCAGAAACTCTAAAGCACACCCAATCTATACCGTAAGAGTACACTTTATTCTTTGTGACTGGCTTTATAACTTGATATTGTGCAGTATTTTAGAATACAATGTCAGTCAAAATTCTGAATTTGTTTTTGCACAAATTTTTCCTCACATAGCACATTTATTAAGGACATTGCTGCAACTACTCCATACATTTCCTTGGATTTTTGTGAAACAATCTCATTTAGATGTATACAACAGACTTTCAGCTAAAGAAATTTGTGTAACAAATCTTTAGTGAGTATAGCCTTAAAGGAGTGTTCCTACGAATGTACTTCTGTGTTACAGGTTGGCTCATAGCTAGCTATGAGCCGACTGTGCGAGAGCATGAAGAGAGCGGCACTTGCTCATTAATTTCTATAGGAGTTCTTAATATAGCCAAGCTATATTGCGACCAACCTCCCCACTCATTTCAGTGGGAGTGATGACTATAGCCAAGCTATATTCAGAACTCCTATAAAAAATGAATGGGGAGGTTGGCTGAATATAGCTTGGCTATATTAAGAACTATAGAAATTACTGAGGAGGACGGCTGCAAGTGCTGTCCTCTTCATTCTCTCACTTTGGGCGACATGTATGAAGGAAGGTGCGTCGAAGTGAATAGTCGAGTCTCATTTTCAGTGTATAATGCGCCTGATGTATGAAAGTTTTTGTGCGTTCATAAATGGTGTGTAAAGTTCAACACATATCGTCTATTTGTGAGGTGCATTATGAAACTTAGGCACATTAGTAATGCACCTAACATGTATAAAGGCTATAGATAGGCTGGAAATAAAAGAAGTCATTAGAATAGCATGTCAGTAAATAAAAACTATGGTACTGATCTTGCTTGGTGGACCACAGGTCCCAGCAGGACCTGTACTGTGCTGGCTCTTTGCTGTATGCAAAACAAAGGGTGAGTAAAAATTTTAAATAAAAAATCTGAACAACAAAATCAGTGTTTTTTAATGTAAAACTTGTTTTAGATTCTATTAATTTTAAATACATTTTATAGGAGATATTTTTATATTTTTAGGATATTATTTATTTGATATTAATTTATATGATCATATTTTTTTTAATTTTAAATAATTAAATTTTATACAGTTTGATAATTATAATAAATTACTTTTTATTACTGTACTGGTGTAAGTTGAGAAATATTGAACATTTTTGCCCCTTACAGCAAATCTATCTCCACTTCGACTCCTCAGGCTCAGGCCGACCACATTGAGATAGGTCTGCCTGTTGGAGCAGTAATGTGCCTAGTTTTGCCAAACCACATTTAAATATGTGTCTAAAATTACGAGCATGGTACGACACTCCCCTAGAATGCCCCCAGGACGCCCCCTCAGGTTAGGCGCATTAGAAAGTGTTGAATCTTACAAACAATGCAGCTAACACATTCATTAGGTGCATTAGACATCATAAACTGCTCAATTAGTTGCATTGTACTCCAGAAAAAGGGTGAAAAACCCTTTCATATATGTGGCCCTAAGTCTGAGCTTGAGGGTATGTTCATACGACATATTTGTGGGGAGTATTTTGGCGCGTAATTGCACTGCAATGCGCCCGAGGTACAACCAGCAAATGTGGTAATACATGTCGCCCTTTGTGTTACAGGTTGACTCATAGCTAGCTATGAGCTGACCATGTGAGATAATGAAGAGGGTGACACTTGCGACTGTCCTCCTCATTAATTTGTATAGGAGTTCTGAATATAGCCAAGCTATATTGTGGCCATGCTCCCCATTCATTCCTATGGGAATATAGCCAAACTATATTCAGAACTCTCATAGAAATTAATGGGGAAGATGATCATAAGCGCTTCCCTCCTCATTCTTTAACACAGTTGGCTTTTAGCCACCTATGAGCCAACCTGTAATGTGGACGCTTGAGGGAGCGCTACTTTAACATCTAATGTGCATGGCGGTACACTTTCTCAGTTCAGTTGTATGTCAGCTTATCACTAGATAGTAATTATGTTCTCCTGACCGTTAAGAGCATATGTGTTTACGGGTAGTCAGTAGAGGTTTTTTTTAGACAAACATTTTATGTCTGTGGCCAGCCTTAGTTTCTGTGGGCATGCCTTACTAAGACCACTAGTGATCTCCATTACTTGTATAAATCTAGAAATAAACTATGGTAAGAGCGACATCCTGGCACAACTTGTCCCAAAATACTAATGTACATTCCTTACATCACATTTATTAGGTGTTGTAGACAGTTTTTAGTTACTTTTTCAGCATGCCCAACAAAGGGGTATGCTTTGTAAGGGGCATGACTTCGCTGTAATCGATTTTTGACTTAAAAAAACATATTTTGGCAACATGTTATCACCATTACTGGCGCAAACTGAGTTAATTCCAGATTTTTCATACAGCATGAACTGATGTGGCAAATCCGGTGCATTTTTAGACTGGACAGTCTAAATTTATCCTGTCTAGGTATTACACAGGATCAGTGAACCTTCCCTATTGTCGTTACTGAAACTGGTGTTATTCTTTCTGATGCAGATTCTATGAAAGTACCCTCATGTAACTGGAGCAGTGGCTTGTACAGACAGTGTTTGCTATCTATAGCACTACTGTACGTAGCCAAGTACCACAGTTGTCTTTGGCAGTCCTATTAACAGAGGATGTAGTGGCAGTGTACAATCATAACCACAACTTCAGTCACATGGGGGTTTTGGGACCCCACTCTCATGATTGGTGGGAGTCTCAGCCATGGAACCCCCACAATCAGATAGTTATTTCCTATTCTGTTGATAGAAAATAATTGTTATTCATGATACAATTCCTTTAAAGGGAATGTGTCATCAAAAAATTAGTCATTGTTTAAGTTTTATGTTAAAGGGGTTTTGCCACGATGTAATGTTGATGTGGGATCCTCCAAAATGGGCATTTAATCGCTTTTCTAAATATATGTGATTACAAAAAGTGAAGCCTCTAAGAGCTACAGCATTGCTCAGTCCCCCTTAGTTTCCTGAAAGTTTACATTAGTCCCGACAAGGACACTGACAGGAGCTCTTCTGGCCGCGCTTGCGTGTTTGCACTTTTTATCTGATGACAGGGAACATGAAGGAGCTTGCAAGGGGCTGGGGAGAAAGTGCAGTGTATGAGTCTGTCTGCTGTATAGAGAATCCACTGTTGTAATTTTATTATTTGAGTAAGCTCCCTGCTTCCTTGCTCTCTGCTCTCTCCCCTCCCTCTCACCCTTTCAGCCCTTCATGACTCAGCATGCTTTGTTTATATTCTCCCCTGAGCAGATAAGGGGTAATGAACTCACTCTGTGGCAAAACCCCTTTAAACAAATTTTTTTGGAATTTTTGGTTGCTTTCTTTTTTATTTTTCATATCACTTTCAAAATTTTTTAATGATTCTTAAGTCTTGCAGTTTTAACTTTGGCCACTAGGCCTTGTTTGCACTGCTTTAACAGCAGTCAGAGAGATGCTTTACAGTAGCTTCATGCACATAGGAGACATAAGACTGGCTCAGTCCCATTCACTTCTATAGGAGAGTTTTCTAGTCATGCTCTGTGACCTGGGAAGAAGTATCTGTGCAGGGAGGTGAAAGGGTGAAATATGACTATCTCCTCTTGTGACTGGTGGATCCTGTGTTATGTATTCACACTGGTGTCTCCTTTCAGTTTGACCCTCTTTGTTCTGATAATAAGCAGACAACTGAAATTCTATCTCCATAGAACAGGAAGTGTCAAACTATTATTAGGCTTAGTGGCCAAAGTAAAAACTGCAGGACCTAAGAATTATTAAAAAATATTGAAAGTGATATAGAAAATTAAAAAAAATATATAACCAAAAATTCTTAAAAAATGTGTTGACTATAAAAACGTGAGTTAAACAATAATTAATTTTTGATGACACATTCCCTTTAACATATTTTATAGATGTATTCATTGATACTATTTCCTCCACTAAAATGAATAGAAAAACTTGGAGTAGGAGATTGCAATCTCAGCCTCTAATTTCTGGGATAAAAAAAATGTGGTTGTCTTTCTGAAAAGGGTATAGAGAAGGGAAGAGCGAGTATGGCAGTGCCTGTGCATAAACATATGTAGATGCTCAACTGGATGGCCAAAGACAACTTTCATTGCTTCCAAACTCTGTTCCTGAACCATTTCCGAAGCTCCCTCAGATTATTTCAATAATCTCATGGATATTTATACCTGTTTGCCAATAAACAAAAAGTGTACTATCTTGTACATAAATAGACAATGGCTAGCTAAATACTGATCTACTGAATAGTTACTCCATAACTCTCTCCTGGCACATTGTCAAATAAAAATATTGTGGTGGAAAGTATCCAAAGTGGTGAGCACCAAACAGACCAGTTATTTTTTTTAGTAAACTAGAAATGTTGTCTTTATCAACCAATGAAAGGTTTTATTTTTTCTGAAGGCCGTTTGAAAAATTAAATAATATATCTACAAAAACTATATCCATAATAATCCCAATAAACTCTTATGAGTCTGTCTCTTTGTTACATACATTCTGGTAGATCTGAGTTCAAACTAGTAAATGATGTGAACAAACCGTCAGACCATATATTTAACAAAACATTTGTTAATAAAGCTATTTGGTCATTTTTAATAAAGTAACTAGAACAATCTAATTCATACTCATATATATGTCATATGCTGATCATATTTCTGAGCCCACCTGGAAATTGTTCATCTGTACTTGCAATATACAGAATATATTTCCAGCTCTAATGTTTTATACATGGTGATGCAAAATGGATGTCTCCTGGGCTTAAACAAACTCCACGGCTGTCTACAGTGCGCATAACATGTACTACAACAAGATTCCAGCAGAGGAAAAGCCTAACACAATAACATGACATTTTCCCTAATTTAGGACAAAATCCAGAAGTATTATGAAAAGGAGACTGTGGTAACCTGGATAACAACATGAGAAATGAGGGGATGTGATATTCAATAGCGCTTTTGTACATTTACCTTTCTGTTATTTAGTAATCAAATGTTTGTCTGTATATGACGTTCACATATGACATTTTCTTTGAAGTTTTGATGCTTTCCTATGTTACTCCTAAGGTCACATAATCAAACTTATTTTCCACTCTGATTTTACAACAGCTGTAATGAATGCTGTGTTTGGTTTTGTTCTTCATATCATAATATGCCTTTGCTACAGCATTTTGGTGTTTTGTTTATTTCCCCATTAACTTCACTACTATGGTATATTTAACTCTACCTATTTGTTTTGTTTGGAGTAGTGCCCAAAATAATTTATTTCTGCAGGGTTTTGACTGGGATGGTGGGGCCCCTTCCCTAGAGCGATTTTTTGGGGTCCCGTCCCTTTTCATCAGCGGGCCCCAACCTTTTTTCCCCCCAGGGCGGTTTTATAACAGACCCAATTTTTTTCCAAAGGCCCCCCGGGGGGGCGGGGGTTTTTAGGGGCGGGGGTTTTGGACGGGGGGTTTGGGTTTTTTAGAATCACACACAAAAGAAAAAACCCCCA
The DNA here is from genome assembly GCA_025379985.1 of Phyllomedusa bahiana. Lineage (NCBI taxonomy): Eukaryota > Metazoa > Chordata > Amphibia > Anura > Hylidae > Phyllomedusa > Phyllomedusa bahiana. The sequence goes on from JAODAL010043534.1 coordinate 30,026, forward strand.
ATAAAAGGAAAACGGGGGCATTTGTAGGTAAAGAAAAGAGATAACCAGACTTTATAACTGCAGACGATAGTTTACTCTGTGGGTCAGCATTATATTAAGCTGGAACCACAGAGCGACCGTCAGTCTGCAGGGAAAAATTGGATCACATTTTAAAAATGTAAATAATATACATATGTAATTAGCCCCCTGTTTATTTTAGAGATATTATGCCCCTCTGTAGCAATGATAGATAAATACATTTCCCCTCAAGTAATGAAAGATAAATTCAAAGCCCCCCCAGAAAAAATAAAAGCATGCCCCGAGTAATTGATAAATAAATGCCCCCTCCCCTAAAAGATAAATTTCATGCCCCCCCATAAAAAGATAAATTCATGCCCCTGTAGTAAAAAAAATTAAAAAGGGGTTTTCCATTTCGAGCTTTCCGCCGTCGTGTCCCCCGGTAAGGGTTGGGAAATGAGGGGGGTGCTTCTTGGGGCCCGTCTGTTCTGCCCCCTCTCCCCCCTTTCCCCCAAAAAAAAACCAGGCCGCTACTAAAATTCTATACAGGGGGGGGAGGGAGGGGGTTTTGCTCTCAGAGTTCACCCTGGTGTCCTGGGCCCAGGTCTGTTGCAGGAAGGGCCTTTAAACTAAAGGGGTTTTAGAGAGGGAAAAAGAAGGGTGGTGCTAAAGACAGAGGGGATGCCTGTGTTTTCCCATAAAAACCCCGCTTTAAACTTTTCAAGTCCCCAACTCCCCCAACCCAAAAAGGGGAGGGTTAAAAAATACTCAGGGTTGCCCCAAAACAGGGAGAAAAATAAAGAAACACTGGCCTAAATTTTTAAAAGTATTAGTAAAACAAAAGTTCCAAAGACATATCATTAAATTTTAAAATAACCCGACAGGGGAAAACCCGTCACATCTACCCGTGTAGAGAGAAAAGGGGGAAGCAGGGACACACAGGGGTTAAAACCAGCAGCTCGGACAAAAGACCCAGATCCTCCTTGCCCCCCCTCCCTCCCCCCCCTCCCCAAACCCCAAAAGAAGCATTCTGGGGCGGGAAAGGGGGTCTCTGCCCGACCTGTCCCTTTAAAGGTAAGTCCCTTCAGACCTGGGCACCCAGTAAGAAAAAGGAAAAACAGGTTTTCCCCGGGTACTAAAAAAATTTTTGAAAGCGATGTAAAAAATACAAAAAAGGGGTAGCTCAAAAACCCGTAGGACATTTGTAATTTTAAAAAAAAAATATTTGCAAAGCTCTTGTTTTTTTAAAAAATTTTTTAAATTAAAAAAACCCCAAACATTTTACAGACAACCCCCTTTAAAAACAAAGTCCCCCTTTCCAGAAAAAAAATAAAATTCAGCCCCCTTTTAGTAATGAAAAGCTAAATTTCATGCCCCCCCCAGTAATAGATAAATTCATGCCCCCCGTATTTAAAATAAATAGTGCCCCCCCCCATTAAAAGGGTAGATAAATACAGCCCCCCCCCCAGTAAAGATTAATCATGCCCCTCCAGTAAATTTTAAAAATACCGCCCCCCCCAGTAATAGATAAAAAACCCTTCCCCCCTCCAAAAAAAATACATTTCCCCCTTTCCCGTAAAAATAAATAATGCCCCCTTTCCCGTTTTAATTTGGGTAAATAAAATGCCCCCCCCCAATAATAAAAAAAATTTATGCCCCTTGTAAAAGAAAGCTAAATACAAAGGGGCCCCCCCCATTAAAAAGAAAAATTCATGCCCCTGTAAAAAATTTGAAAACATAGAAGCCCCCCCCCCCAGTAATGAAAAGATAAATACAAATTGCCCCCCCACTAATGATACATTTCCCCCCACTAAAAAATACATTCCCCCTTGTAATATCCCCTCCAGTAACCAAGGGCCCCCAGTAAAATCCCCCTTTTCCCTTTTTATGCCCCCCTATTAATTTTTCCCCCCCCTTTGTGATATACCCCTCAAAAGCCCCCTTAAATGATATGCCCCCCCTATTTAAAAGCCCCCAAAAATTTAAAATCCCCCAAAAAAGTAAATATGGCCCCCTAGTAATATGGCCCCATAAAAAATATGGCCCCCAAAAATTTAAAATGCTTTCCCCTATATTATGCCCCCAAAAGTTAAAAAAGCCCCATAGAATTTTGCCCCCCCTATAAAAGCCCCATAGTAATATGCCCCCCCCTAGTAATATGGGCCCCCTATTTAAAATGGCCAAAGGGTTGAAAAAAAAAAAAAAAAAAAAGAAAGCGTTACTCACCATCCCCGAACCCTTTCATAGACGTGCCTCCGGGGAGATCCCCGGGACAGGGGTGTGACATCACGCTTTTATCACCCCACGATCGGGTTTTTTTTAAAGCGGAGCTCAGTGACACCGCATCTACATCGATATGGAAAGCAGGAGGTGATGGGAAGGTCCCCCCGGGTTTTTACCTAGTGAAGCAAGGGCCGCATGATGTGTTTACTGCCCAAGGGGCTGCCTGCCGGAATTAAAAACGGCCGGCCCGAGCAATGCCCGCCGCTTTTTCCGACCGCGGTTGTGGGGGCCCCCGCTTTTTCAAAAACTGCACTCCCTTTACATTCTTTTTTGCCTTTTGGCCCCCTCCTTTTCCCGACTTTTTTCCCGAAAACAAAACCCAAAACCCCTATTCCAGTGGTTCACCATTACTAAGGACCACTGCGTGATTCCCCTGCTCCCTTATGGGCAAGTTCAAACCTGCAGTACAGTACAACGTACACATCAGGGCCCCTACCTCAATAAGGGGAAAAGTTTAAATGGGGTTTGGAAAAAATTTTTGCCCCAGCGTGGGACTTTCAACACTGGGTAAAAAAGGCCCAGCCTCCTATCAATTTAGTTTTCCCTGGCACGTATTCACCCGAAAGAAGTGACACGTCACCTCTTTTTATGGAAAGGCAAATGGGGCAAACCCGGGGAAAACATCTGATTAAACATAGCACTCAAAGTGCTAAAGTTTTACCATCTTTCTGGGTTTTGGGTTCAGGGGGGCAATTTCAGTGCAATTACGCCCAAAATACTCCCCACAAATATGTCCCCTTTTTTTCATAACCCCCCAAACTCAGACTTTTGGGGGACATGTTTGAAACGGTTTTTTTTACTCTTTTTCTGGCATACAATGCCCTAACCCGGCCGAATGAAAGTCTAATGCCTCCTAACGATGTTTAGGCGCAAACCCTTTGTAAGAAAACCAACCCCCCTTTTTCCGTTTTTATTTTGGGGTGTTTCTTTTCAGAAAAGAGGCCTAGTTTTTGGCACATTTTTGAGGTAATATATGTAACCCTAGGCCTAAACAGAACGAGTACCCAAATTTTTGGGTGGGCTCCCACAAAAATTGAACCCAATTAGTGGGTTTACGATTGCGGGGCAAAGGGGAAACGATTTGATGCGGGGCCCCTATCGATAAGGTTTTTTTTCCCGATTTTGAGCATTTTCCGATTATTTAGGGGAAAAAAAAAAAAAAACCCCAAAAAAAAGGGGAAAAAAAAAAAAAAAAAAAAAAAAATTATTTTAAAAAATAAGAAAAAAAAAAAAATTTTTAAAAAATGTAAAAAAAAAAAAAAATTTAAATAAAAATTTAAATAATTAAAAAATTAATAAAACCCCAAAAAAAAAAAAAAAAAAAAAATGTAAAAAAAAATTTTTTTTTAAATTAAAAAAAAAAAAGATTTCCCCCCTTTAAAAAATCCGGGAAAAAACCCCAACCCCCATTTATTTCAACCCAAACAATGCCTTTGG
>JAODAL010043535.1:0-33741 GCA_025379985.1 Phyllomedusa bahiana
AGGTCCCCCTTATAAAAAAAATGTTTTTTCTAACAGACATTTGTTCTTCAAATTGTCAAAAATGGCCTTGGGTTTATTTTTTTGAATTTTTGGGGGATTTTGCTGGAAATTTCAGCTATACACAGGTCCTATTCCCAAAAAAAAGTTGTTTCTTACAGAAATTTGGGTTTTTTCAAAATTGTAAAAAGGGGGCTCAAGGGTGAATTTGGGTTTTCTGTTCAAACAGGGAAAAGGGGGGACACTGTTAATGGACACATATTGCAAAAAAAGATTGTTTTTGAAAGGGTTCTTTAACTAGGGTATTTAATCCCTGTATTGAGGCAACCCATTTATTATAATTAAAAAAAAAGGGAAACAAAAACATGGGGGGATTTAATCCTATTTTAAAAATGGTTTTTCTGGAAAATTTTAAAATTTTAAAAAACTTGCAAAGTACAAAAAAAAGCTGTTAAAAAAAATTCCCCTTTTAAATTTTACAAGGGAGGTTCGGAAAACTTGACCAGATTTTTAGGTTATTCAGAGGACATGGAGTATGGAGCACGGACGGGGAACAAAAAAAAAGGGGTCCTTTTCCCTCACCGCCCTTGAGTAAAATTTAGAAAAAGAAAAGCCAAGAAAAAGGGGACCTGGTTTTTAACAGGAGCGTTAACCCCCAGTATTTCCAAAATGGAAATTCCCAAATTGGGGCCCCATTTATTTCGGAGGGGCAAAGGCTACCCAGGGGCTTGAACTTTGTACTTTAGGAAAGGGGGAGTTCTCTCACTTTCCGCTTTTCCCCACTTGCTTCAGCACGGACGTTTTCGTTTTTGCTCATCAGGGCATTTTAACCTGCGTGTTAATAGATGGGCGGTCCCCCGTCCTGCGGCTCTCACCGCACCCACTGTACTCCGGGCCCTGGGTCATGCTGTGGCACAGGACAGGGTATAGTCAATCGTCCAGTGAAACTACAATGGTGGTGAAAGACTCCTTTTTCCAGCTCTTTTAAATCTGGGGGTCAGACAGGTTTTAATGGTCAATTACTGCGGTCCAGAGACACAGGTATAGTTCAAGTCCAGTTCAACTAAAATGGTGGTTTTGAAGACTCCTTTTTCTGGCACTTTTTAATCGGTGGGTCAGATGTAGGTTTATGGGACATGCTGCGGGTCCAGGAGGGTTTGTCAATGTGTCCAGTTCAACTAAATGGTGGTTGGATAAGACTCCCTTGTTTCCAGCACTTTTTAAATCTGGGGTCAGACAGGTTTAATGGTCATACTGCGGTCCAGGACAGTTCTAGTTCCCAGGTCCAGGTTCAACTAAAATGGTGGTTCAAAGACTACTTATCTTTTCAGTCACTTTATAGTCTGTGGTATGCAGGTTTTTAGGGTCATGCTGCGTTCCAGGGACATGGACTATTCAATGTCCAGTCAAGTAAAATGAAGATGGTTCAATTAATACTGCTTCTGGCACTTTTTAATTTGTGGGTGATGCAGAGTTTTAAGGGTTCATGCTGTGGTACAAGACAGGGTATAGTGATGGTGGAGTTATGACGTGTGGTCCGTAGTGTGTTACTTTTTTTACTTTGGCTTTTATAGCTAAGTGTTGTGCTAAAGATGTAGCAGGTCATTTCGCCATTTGACTGTGCGTGGCTGTTTTATTCTAGATTCTCCAGCCTGTAGGGTGTAGAATGAAGGCCGTTTTGTTGCTCTACCATTGACTTTAAGTGGTCATCGGAGATAATCGACTTCGACTATCGCGAAAAATACTTATCGAGATGGTGGCCGACTATCGACGATAGCCCAATGTCGATAGCCCAATGTATCGCTCATAAAATAGACATAACTGCTATTTTATCTTAGCTGGTGTGTGGGTGGGTGAGGGGGGAAGGAAGGGGACGCCAGAGCCATGCTTATCACTCACTCACTGTGTGGACTTTGTCACGACCTTTATATTTCAAACATCGAAGGTCCTGGCCAGATGAGTCAGGATAGATCAGCAGCAGCTTGGCCGAACAGGGAGTGAGAGGCTCCCGCCCCTGCTCTGCTCCCGCGGTCGTCTTCCATATCTCTCTGTATCATTGTGTAATTTTATCTTTTCATATTTTCCTCTGGGCACCCCCCCCATCCACACACACACTCGGGGCGGGGGGTGTCGGAGGTTGCGGCGGCGGGATTTTTGATTTTACTCCTGGCACCCCCCTCCATTGGTCGTTGGGAGGGAGGGGTGTCGGAGGATGCGGCCACTAGTGACTTTGTGACATCATTGGGTGGCGTGTGCTCAGTCACATCATGGTGGCTGCGCGGCGGGATTTTTTTTTCTTTTTACCTCCTGGCAACCCCCCCTGCCCCCGCAAGTGGTCGGTAGCGGTGGGCGGGGGCTGTCGGGGGGGGGGGAGGTGGGGGATGTGTTGCGGCCGCTAGGTACTTTATCATTGGTGGCAGCAGGCGGTATTCTTTTTTTTTTTTTTTTTCTTGCAAGAGCCCGGTGGCAGCGGAACATCGGAGCGCCCGTAGGGACATGCGCTCTCGTCTCCCGGCGCTCCGTTGTAATGGACAGGGAGTTTCAGCAAATTGAGCTGAGGATGCCTGTCCATTCAGTGTGCGGCGCGGGTCGCTGCTGGAAGGAGGTTGACGGCGCCTCGCCCCTCATCCGTCCTCTCTCGCACAGTTGTGCGCCCGCACTGGAGACCTGGAAGCTGCGTCCGGCCGGATGTGGAATGAGGGGCAGCGCGGCCCTCCCTCTCAAAACAGCGCATTCGGACTGGCACGTATGATCGAGGCCTCCCACTCTTCAGGACCGGTAAGTGGATCGGGGGGCTGGAGGCAGGTGAAATGGGGAGGGGGAGGGGCGACTGGAGGCAGGTGAAATGGGGAGGGGCGACTGGAGGCAGGTGAAATGGGGAGGGGGAGGGGCGACTGTAGGCAGGTGAAATGGGGAGGGGGAGGGGCGGCTGGAGGCAGGTGAAAGGGGGCGGGGCGGCTGGAGGCAGGTGAAATGGGGAGGGGGGTGGGGCGGTGTGATTGCAGGGAGAAGGGGGAGGGGCGCTGGAGCAGGTGTGTGTATGGGGATAAGGGGGAGGGGAAGGGGCGGCTGGAGGCAGGTGAAATGGGGAGGGGCGGCTGGAGGCAGGTGAAATGTGAATGGGGAGGGGCGGCTGGAGGCAGGTGAAATGGGGAGGGGGAGGGGCAGCTGGAGGCAGGTGAAATGTGAATGGAGAGGGGCGGCTGGAGGCAGGTGAAATGGGGAGGGGGAGGGCGGCTGGAGGCAGGTGAAATGTGAGTGGGGAGTGGGGGCAGGTGAAATGTGAGTGGGGAGGGGGTGGGGCGGCTGGAGGCATGTGAAATGTGAGTGGGGAGGGGAAGGGGCGGCAGGAGGCAGGTGAAATGTGAGGGGGGAGGGGCGGCAGGTGAGTGGAGGCAGGTGAAACGTGAGTGGGGAGTGGGGGCAGGTGAAATGTGAGTGTGTGTGGCAGGTGAACGTGAGTGGGGTGTTGGTAAGGCAGGTGAGTGAAACGTGAGTGGGGAGTGGCGGCAGGTGAAACGTGAGTGGGGGAGTGGCGGCAGGTGAAACGTGGGTGGGCAGTGGGGGCAGGTGAAACGTGAGTGGGGAGTGGCGGCAGGTGAAACGGGGTGGGGAGTGGCGGCAGGTGAAACGTGGGTGGGGCCGTGGCTGGCAGTGTGATCGGGGTGGGCAGTAGGGGCAGGTGGAAACGGTGAGTGGGGGAGTGGCTTGTCTGGTGAGAACGGTGCGTGGGCAGTGGCGGCAGGTGAAACGTAGGGTGGGCAAGACAGTTGGCGTGCAGGTGAATAAGGGGGGTGAGGCAGTGGGGGCAGGTGTTGCAACGGGGCTGGTGGGGAAAGTGGCGGCAGGTGAAATGTGAGTGGGGAGTGGCGGCAGATGAAACGTGAGTGGGGAGTGGATGCGGGTGAAACGTGAGTGGGGCAGTGGGGGCAGGTGAACGGGGGGGTGGGGAGTGTTAGTGGCGGTCAGATTGAAACATGAGTGGGGTGGTGTCGCAGGTGAAACGTGTGTGGGGAGTGGAGGAGAGTGGAAAACGTGAGTGTAGGGAGTGGGCGGCGTGAATAACAGGGTGGTTGTGGGAAAGTGGCGGCAGATGAAACGTGAGTGGGGAGTGGCGGCAGGTGAAACGTGAGTGGGGAGTGGTGGCAGATGAAACGTAAGTGGGGAGTGGCGGCAGATGAATTGTGAGTGGGGAGTGGCGGCAGGTGAAACGTGAGTGGGGAGTGGAGGCAGGTGAAACGTGAGTGGGGAGTGGGGGCAGGTGAAACGGGGGTGGGGAGTGGCGGCAGATGAAACGTGAGTGGGGAGTGGCGGCAGGTGAAACGTGTCTCTAGTGGGGAAGTGGACGGCAGGTGAACGTGACGTGGGGAGGTGGGGGAGTGAAACGGGGACGTGGGGAGTGGGCGGCAGAGATTGAATACGTGAGTGGGGAGTGGCGGCAGGTGAAAAGTGAGTGGGGAGTGGAGGCAGGTGAAACGTGAGTTGGGAGTGGAGGCAGGTGTGAATGTGAGTCGGGGCAGGTGAATACGTGAGTGGGGAGTGAGGCGGTGGAAACGTGATATGGGGCAGTGGAGGCAGGTGAAACGGGTGGGGATGGTTAATGAAATCATTTATTCAATATTATAGTCACTAAGATAATTCATGAGGAGAGTAAGGAACATTGTAGGGACAAGGATGAAGAGTGTACTAGCAGCAATGACGATTGCTGATGTCTATAGCTGTGGATGACTGCTGCAGTCAGTAGAAGAGCTTCACTTCTGTTATTCGTGCAGTGCTGAAGCGCATGTTGCGAGATTTGCAATGAGATTATGCAACATAGAAAGCTGTTCTGAATATGTGGGCGGGGAATAACTGCCAAACCCAGCCCATTCAGTGATGTCAGAGGGCTAATTAATATCGTGATTCTAGACTGACAAGGTCTTCAGGGAAGGTAAACAACACACCAGTGTTTTAAAAAAATAAAGGCAGCTTTGCTTATGTTTAGCTACACAGGACACCATCAGTGTGAATTGGTTTATATGTGAAAAAACCTGGTGACGGTTTCCCTTTAAGTAAACCTATAAACAATCGCCGTTGAAAAGAGGATTTTGTGGCTTTAGTTGTTCACGTAAAATCACATGGTCCTGGAGATATAAGCAGACATTCGGTGATAAAATTCTCTACCGGATTCAGTAGGACCCTGAGTAGAATGAAGATTTCCTGAGGATTCAGCCAGCGTGTCCTTGGCCTCAAGAATGATGGAGACGGCAGAACTCTTTCCCAGATGAGTAAGCACTGGATGGTTCCACAACAGTGTCTTCTTGTAGAGCCTGTATTTGATGATAGGCCAAAGTAATTCCCAGCCTTGATGGTTGGCAACATGGTATAGGTCTTCAAGGGGCAGTATTATGTCTTCTGTGGACTGGCTGATGCCACGGTATGGCATAGGGTTTTTCTTAGTGTCTGGCATTTGGTCTGTAAATTATTGGACTTGGTTCGGTATAAAAACGGCACGTTAGATTGGTTGAATTCCTGGGGTAATTGTGGCTGGACGCTGATGGATGAGAAGGTAGAACCGTGTCAGAGAAAGAGAATCCAGTGGCTGGAGTCGGTGTGGTGGTGTGACTGCCGAACGGTGGGGTAATGTCCATGAATGAGTCTGGTTCTGGTGGAGGAGGTGTGTGTGGTGTAGTTGCAACGGAACTGAGGTTATACTCCGAGTAAGAGTGAAGTTTGTCTGGGAGAGTTAGTGGTTTGAGTAAAGGGAGAGCCATGTTTATTGTCTTAGGACATTTGGCTGTAGCGTTTGTAAAGTACCACTATCGTTTTCTGTCGTATAGAGGAATTGGTTGTGCTCAAGTAATGTTTCGAATGAGTATGGGACTGTTACAATGCGATGTGGGAACGCAAGATGCCCTAAAGAAAATGAGCGGTATGCGAACAGCGATTGTAAACTTGTTCGCTTGGGCCACTTCAAGTACGTTATGTATACGTTTGTTCAGCAGACTGAACACAATTGTCATGGGATACATTATATATAAGGGTCCATCAGCATATCATATGAAATCACAGTTTAATCTCTCCTAGAGCAGCAGTCTGTGTGTGGTAGCAATTAGGAAAAAAATACTGGGTCCTTTAATTTGAAGTGCATGATGTGGGTCCTGGCATCCTCTAGGCCAAATGGCAACTTGTCCTCCTCCCTGTTTCGCCTTCCGTTATCACTGAAAGTCAAAATAGCGGCTATAGAGGGAGGGTGACTTAGAAGCCGTGATCAAAGGGTAGAGTGGTTGCGTGGCTGGTGGTGGTGTTTGTTGTGATGTTGCTGGTGGTGATGGCAAAGACGTTATCACCATGACAGTTGCATATCAATGTTACATTGTAGTAAACATGTGAATTGCGCGGAGGAGAGGGTGGGAGTCGGAATGTTAGGTTTGTATCAAGATGGCGCTGTTCATCTTCAACCGGAGTGCTTCCGGGTTATATGATTGCTGAGGACACAAATATGGCACAGGAAGTGGAAGGGCAGGTTTGTTTTGCTTTCGGATACAGAATGTTTGGTACTCATAAAGAAATGGGGTGGGGGTGTGGGGGGTGGGTGAGGGTGTTGGGTGTGGGGGGTTGTTTTTTTTGGGTGGAGGTGGGGGAGGGCGGGGTGGGGGGAGATAGATATTAGAGAGAGAGAGGGGGGGTGGGGGTGAGGGGAAGCCTACAGAAAAATATGGGTGATTTCTGGCAGACGGGAGCTGAGGGGAGATACCGTGAGGGGAGGAGTTGAGGTAATACAAGGTGTGATCAGTGTTGTACATGCCTCCCACAATCTACGCAACTTCAGCGTTAATGGAAATTTGATTACTGTCAGTCCACCAACATGTTGAAGTCGCCATTTCTTGGAATGGCGGGCAGCTCACTATTTAATACATTGCATTCACTCAAATCCTTCTTTTGTATACATTTCAGTTTCAATGGCAAATTGCGTTGCAAGATCAGCGTTAGTTTCTTTCAGTGTTGTCTCTGCACATGTAGATTATCTCGTGATTTATGCTCGTTACAGACAGATGGTATTATGCTTTTTCTCTCAAGTTCATATTTATTTACTATTTTTCTCCTTCGATCAAATTACATCGACTGTCACCTTTTGATAGCGCTATAATTTTTCAGTACGCCATGCAGCCGGGGAGGGAAATGTGCGCAGGGACAACCCCACTTAACAGATGCTTTGAATGAGCCAAGGTTATACACTCGCTGCCAGAATTTCAGTTATTATGATAAACAAGTGATTAGCTTGAATATAAAAATATAACCCTGAATGCAGGTTTTTTTACCTAAGTAAAACAGAACAAATTATCACACGTGTTGTTGAGGTAAGCCCCGTACATACCTAACAATAATCAATGTCTTCTGCTCGTCAGCAGCTAATTTCAAATATTCTCAAAAATGCAGATCCTCTGTTCTATAAAGGCTTACTCAGAAACCAAGATACTCTCTGTCTATTAACCTGGCTTATCAGTAACCAAGATCTTTCTGTCTATAACAGGCTTTTGGCTACTCGCTTTAACATTTCTCTTCAGATCGTCTGTTTTACTATTACAGGCTTTGGCAATTGGCAGTTCTCTTTCAGAATGCAGATGCGTCTGTCTTTAACTATTTCTGTATATAACTGTATTGTATGATTAAACTGTATATAACTTATGACAGGCTTCGGTCTTCGCTACCATATCGCTTATCTCTTTGATATCTCATTTTTTTTTCCATCAGGAGCCCAGCTCCTGATCCTAACACTGAAATATGATACCGAAAGGAAATAAACGCTATACCAGTCACGTACTACTTTACAGAGCATCGTTGCAGAGGCTTAAATTGTAGCGTTTAAAGCATACGCATATGATACGATAATGTACCAGTAGCAAACCTGGAGGCACACCTGAATTGTGTATACACAGGTCTCTAAAGGAGGCGACATACCACCAAAGACTTTCACTAGGAGAACTTTCACTAGTGTGTTGTCCGAAAACTGATAAGTCACAAGATTTTTTAAAATCAGTGTGTGAAGCTTACCTGATCTGTGGGTTGATCAAGGAATGTGATTGGGCACTCCAGGCCGTGCAGTCGGATGGTAAGGCGTAGCCCCCTCCGGATAATCCTCGGGTGCGGCTTGAGTGTGTACCGGCACCACTGTCATGATGACTAAATCAGGTGTGGGAAAATTCTCTTTGTTCCACATCCTTATCCAATTAAATAACCTCCTCCGAACTTATATTGATTATTATTAGCTGCCGGCATCCAGAGCTCAAGAGAAGTCTGAACCCATACGCTTGGCTGGGACATGAAATCTGAAGTTTAATTCACCGTAAATTACATTCCAATAGAACTTTTTAATCACATGATTTTTTTTTCACTACATAATTGGTTATTGGTGGTTGCTAGAGACAAGTTTAATTTGACATGTACGTATGAAGCATTAGCTGATATTGACAACTTTCCCAATTGCATCTGTATTCCATAGTGGGGGGAGGAGGAAGGCCTTGACTTTCTTGGTTCTAGCAGACACTGCATCTGTCTCAAGGAAAGTTGTGTGAGATAATATCTGATAGTTCGATAAGGAATGTATGCAGTAAAAAGCGTTTAAACAAACTATCTGATGAGCTTAATAAGAATGTAATGATGAAACAGACTTTTGATGTTTTTTTCCTTAAATTACTGACTTGACATATGCATGTGTCACACTTTTCAATTTGCAAACATTTGGAAAAGCATGTTTAATTTTCTGTATGCTTCACAAAGACTTGCCACTTTGTGTTGCTCTGACCCCCCCCTTCCCCCCTTGTTCTCAAAAAAAAAAATTAATAAAATACATTTGAGTTTGTGGCTATAACGTTTAAAAATGAGGAACAGTTTAAGGCTTATAAATACTCTTCACATCGACTGTCGCCGTGAGGACTTACATCATGGGTCGTGACCTAGGAGTTTCCGGCAGTCAAGTCCAACCTGCCCTGTGGCAGGCTCTGTTGCAAATTGGAGGCTTCTTAGACTCTGCTCTCTGATGTAGGTTACACCAACTCCCAACTGTTACCCACATGACCCACCTCCTTTCTTCAGTAAACCAGATTGTGACAATTTAAAATTTACTGCATAATATTATGCTATGATATAGTGTGCTATACACAGTGCGCTAACAGTGCAACCTGTTGTAGATAAATGTCTGACAGGTGTAGGTCCTATCTCTGAACCCATATCTATGTTAATAACTTGCCCCAAAAGTCTCTGAGCAGAACACAGGAGTGGTGGGAATCCAATTATTTCAATGGGGGCTCCAAGTACAGCTGAGGGGGCTACTGCACCTAGCAGACTCCTATGGTATATCCTATCCATATGCCATAAATATCTGAGGTGGGGAAACCACTTTAACTCCTTTAGTAGGCCTAATTACCCCCAATCTAACACTGGGTCAATGTCCTGAGACAGAGATCTAGTGTGAGGAAATATGAGGTATAATCTTAATACAACTAAGGACTGTACCATTCATAGCCTACATACCATATTGTTGATAAAACTAGCATCTGATAATCTGAGACAGGAAATGTAAATGAGTACATATTGCCTTTTAAGCTGAAACAGAACAACACTTTGTCACAATCTTTATCAGCAAAGCACATGTGGAAACGGTAATTTGTTCCAATTCTTCTTTTGAAAACTGTTCAAGGTCTGTCACATTATATGAGGATCATAAGAAACCAGCTATTTAGACCTTGGCACAAAATCTCATTTTAAATAAGCTATAAATTCATACTTGAAAATTAACCTTGTTGTTTTTAAGCTAGTCATTTGAAGATTTGGCTTTACAGACAGGATTAGTGCAATGCAGCAAAATATTTCTTCTCCCTATCCACAGTTCTTGTGGGTTTTCTCACCATGAAACCTTTGCAATTATTTTACATATGATTCACCTTCATGTGTTTTCTATAGTATTATGCAGAAAAGCGCCGCAACAACATGCTCTGAATAATTTACTAATATGATCGTAGTGGTTTGAACTTTCTTTTAGTGATACAGTGCTCCAAAATCCCTGCATAGATACACAAATTGAAAAATTGTTAATACCCTTATTATTAATAATAATAATAATCTTTATTTATATAGCGCCAACATATTCCGCAGCGCTTTACAATATAGAATGTATAAGCACAGACAAAACCAAACATTACATTATAAAAAAGCTACTTACAAGTCAGACACAAGGTGTGAGGGCCCTGCTTAAAAAGATCTTACAATCTATTAGGGTATATGGGTGAAACAAAGGGTGAGAAGTGCTTAGTTTACAATAGTCCAGCCATGTTACATAAATATGGGGTAGTTTACATAAAAAAGGGGATGGACCTGCCATTCCATCAATACATCTATATACAGACAAGTGCCTGCGGGTGCCCAAGTGCAGGAAGTGACAAATGTGTGACAGAATTGGGGGAGTTAACAATTAGGGATCTTGGTAGACTTGTCAAAGAAGATGAGTTTTCAGAGCACACTTAAATCTGTGAGGGTTGTGAGTGTTCCTGATGATATGGGGTAACATGCTCCAGAGAACCGGTGAAGCACGTGCAATATCTTGGAGACAGGCATGGGAGATTCGTATGACTGAGTTATGTAATCTCTGATCAGTAGCAGAGCGGAGAGATCGGGTAGGATGGTAGACAGAGATGAGGGACGAGATTTAGGAAGGCGCAGTACTATAAAGAGCTTTATGGGTGAGAGTCATTAGTTTATGTTGTATTCTATACTGAATGGGCAAGCAGTGCAGTGACTGACACAGGGTAGAGGCATCAGTTTAGTGGCTGCAAAGAAAGATGAGCCTGGTTGCTGCATTCAGGACAGATTGAAGAAGGGAGAGTTTACAGAGAGGAAGGCCAAAAAATAGGGAGTTACAGTAGTCAAGACGAGAAAGAATAAGCAAGAGTCTGGGTTGTTTCCACAGTAAGAAAAGGACGGATTCTGGAGATGTTCTTGAGGTGCAGGTGACAAGAGCAGGCAAGGGATTGGATATAGGGAGTGAAGCACAGATCAGAATCTAGTATAACCCCAAGACAGTGGGCCTGTTGCTTAGGAGTTATAGTAGTAATACACATTGAGAGAGAAATAGCAGGGTGGGGCAGATTGAAAAGAGGAGAGGATCTAGAACTGATCCGTGAGGAACCCCAATAGCAAGAGGAAGAGGAGAGGAGGTGGAACCGGAAAATGAGACACTGGAGGAGCAATCAGAGAGGTAGGATGTGAACCAAGAGATTGCGGTGTCCTGGAGGCCAATGGCGCTGAGCATGCTGAGGAGAAGATGGTGATCCATGGTGTCAAATGATGCAGAGAGATCCAAAAAAAGCAGCAATGAGTAGTTACCATGAGATTTTGCTGTGAAGAGATCATTTTAAACTTTTGCTAGAGCAGTTTCTGTGGAGTTTAAGGTGCGGAAACCTGATTACAGATGGTCAAAAAGAGAGTTAGCAGAGAGATAGCGGGTTAGGCGAGAGTAGACCAAGCATTCTAGGTGTTTACAGATGAAGGGAAGGTTAGAGACTGGTTGGTAATTAGCAGCGCAGGATGGGTCCAGAGAGGACTTTTTCAGTAAAGGGGATATTAAAGTGTGTTTAAAGGAGGATGGGAAGATCTCAGTGGAGAGAGAGAGGTTACAGATTGTAGTGAGGTGAGAGAGGACAGCTGGAGAAATGTACTAGACAAGTTGGGAGGGAATGGGGTCACTAGAGCAGGTAGTAGGACGAACAGACAGGAGAAGCCTGGATACTTCTTCTTCTGACGTTGGGTCAAGAGCGGAGAGCATACTACCTTTCTGTTAAACAAAAAAAAAATCCACTGTGGTCACTGAAATAACTTGAAACTGAAAAAAATAATAATCAATTTAATTGTACTGAAATTCAATCAATGGAAATAAGACATTGTGTTTGAATTGGGGTTTAATCAGAAAATTAAAAAAAATAATAATTCAATTGGCCTGGACAAAAATAATGGAAAGTGTAGAAAAGATAAAAAATAATTTGACATGGGGATATCTTAAACTAAGGTTCGTCCTATAATTAGCTTCACAGGTGTATTTAAACCTGTAATCAGTCAGTCTGCTTTTTATAGGGGGGGTAAGTAGTCACTGTGCTGTTTGGTATCATTGTGTGTACTACACTAAACATGAACCAAAGGAATCTAAGGATAAAGTTGTCTCAGGAGATTAATAAGAAAATTATAGACAAACATATAAAAGTTAAAGGCTATAAGACTAGCTCCAAACATCTTGATTTTCCTATTACTAAAATTGCACATGTTGTTCAGAAGTTTAAGGTCTATGGGACTGTATGTAGCAAACCTTCCTAGACACGACCACAAGAGGAAACTTGATGGTAAACTGAAGAGACCGATTATAAAAATGTTAATCAAAAAGCCCATAATAACTTTTAAAGAGATTAGAGGTAACTTTTTTGGTACTTTTACATCCATGTAATTCAGGGATTGTTTTCTTGTCACAAATTGTGTTTTAAGTTGGTAATAAATTTTGGTCTACACAATCCTTGTTTATAAATATCAAAATATCTTGACAATTTTAGAACATTTGCTATTTTAAAAAATAAAAAATGTCTGCTTGTAAGATAGTTATACCACAATAGTTATACTACCATATGTCCATTGTACACTGGCATCATTATTTTAAATGTATTTTTATTTCATTACGACATTAGGGGGCTTAGAAAATTAGTAGCAATTTTTCACATTTTCAAAAAAATTTGCTATGTAGATTTTGTAAGGTCCAGTCCATTTCAGATGTGACTTTGATGGGCCTATATGTTATCTACCCCCATAAATGACTCCATCTAATAAACTGTTAACTGTTCTAACTGTTCTAAACTTAGATTTGGTGTAAAAAAATCATAAATGTGTCTACCTCTATGAATGTGGTGTAACACTCCCAGAGCACCCTAAATCTTTGGCGCACTAAAAAGTGTCTTTGGCACATTACAAAGGCACTTATCACGCCAAAGTTTGGAGTGCACCTGTTTATACATTTTTTTGGGATGAAAGTACACCAGAAAACTGTCGCAGCCCCATTCATACATGTCACAGAATAAGCAGTTCCCACATTGATAAGAGCCGACCACCATCTAATTTAACCATGACTCCATTTTGTGATGATTCACAAAAGTGGCTATAAATAAGCTAATTCCGAAGGTTCTTACCCTTTCTACATGTGATGCTTGGATATGTAGGGATGACTTCCACCAACTCAGGGTCTGCTATCAAGATATTCCAACATTTGCGCTACATTGTCCTTACTTCATTAGGCTATGTCTACACAGCACAAGTTTTCCATCAGATTTTCTGTGTTTTTATTCTTTAGAAACCTCTGAAAATTTGAGCTGTTGGCAGAAGTAGAATACAATTTGTAGAAGCAGCAGGCACAGGAACTTCAGACATGAGATGTAGTGTAGTATAAATGTGTATTTCACATTGTTAAGAAGAAGTGCCACAGTTTACTAGTCAGTGACATCGGCAACTGGGGCAACAAAATGGTCAGAGATCCACGCTTGATTCATTTTTATAAATGTCAAATGATCCACATTGTCAGGGGTAAGATGGATAAATTTGTCAGTTATCACCCCGCCAGCTGTGTTGAACGTGCGGTCTGAGATCACCCTGGATGCTGGACAGGATAAAACTTCTATGGCGTATCAAGCAAGCTCAGGGAATTCATCCAGTTTGGACACCCAGAAGTTGAATGGGTCCGGACTAAGTCCAAAAACATCGATATTGAGCTGCAGGCAGTCATGGACCATGGTCTTAAGGCCGGCTCTGTGTGTATGAACGCTGCCCTGCTTTGCAGACGTTGGTGAGGTGGTAAAGATCGATTGCCAACTGTCACCCGGTAGGGTTCTGCCACACTGCCTGCTGCTGCGGCTATTTGCCATTCTAATGCTGACGTTGGTCGACCGTGACATTAGAATGTGAAGACGCAAAAGATGTCTCAAGTTGTCAATGAGCACTGTCTCAAAATCCTGCATTCTACTGTAGATTTATGTGGGTGGAAGGAAATTGCTCACTTTTATCTTATAACATAGATCAGGGAGGGTGGACACCCAGTAATCGCTGTTCATTTTTATTACCTTGATGCGTGGATCATGTTTCAGGCAATGTAGCATCCAAGCACTCATGTATGAGATGCTGCCAGGATCTCTCAAGCCTTGGGGTTGAGGGGCACTAACGGGATCTTCCTCCTCTTCCTCCTGTAATCTGTACCAACCTCTTACTGAAGGGTAATCAGTACCAGTGGTGTCCATCCCTGCCTCCTCATTCTCCTCCACTGACCGTCACCAGAGCCCTTACTAGCCTCATGTCAGCTGAACTTCCATCCTGCACTCGCCCTAAAGAACACCTATACAAATGCGAAACAGTCAGGCCTTCTATATCCTCCGGTGAGTAAGGCTCTGTGTCTGCCTCCTCCTCCATCATTGCTGGGACCTGCTGCCACCAAGTGCCCAACGCTTGTTCCAGTAAAAATATAGCCAGAATGGTCATGCTGACAAGGACATCATCCCAACTGACCATTTTGGTGGCCTCGTCAAAACTGCCAAGGATGGTGCAGAGATCCTTCACCTGTCTCCAATCTCTATGGGTCAACACCCCGAGGTCTGCACCACTGCTAGTTAGGCTATGCGACATTTCATACCCCATAATGGCATTACGCTGCTGCCACAATCACTGGAGCATGTGGAGGGTGAAATTCCAGCGTGTTGCCACATCACATTTCAGACGGTTAACCCAGAGGCCAAAATCACGCTGCAATGCTGCCAGTCATGCCAAAGCAGCGTGCGAACGCTGGAAATGTGAGCTAAGACCTCAAACCTTCCTCAGCAGACAGTCAAAACCCAGGTAGCGCTTGTGAAATTTCTGCACAACCAGGTTCATGACGTATGCCAGGCAAGAGATGTGCACAAGTCTACCAATCTTAAGGGCAGCAAGGAGATTTCTCCCGTTGTTGCACACCACCTTGCCTGTCGCCAGGTTCTTAGCACCCAGCCACTGGTCAGTCTGAGTGCGCAGAGCCATCCACTGCTCTTGACCTGTGTGATGACGGTCTCCAAGACAAATTAGTTTGGGAACGGCCTGGTTTCTCTTGGCACGTGATACTACCTGTTGAGGTTGGGATCTGGACTATGCACCATCCCAGCATTGTGGAAGAGTATCCGCCAAAACCCATCACCAGAGGCACTGTCATCCACCAAACTCACCCAGTGAGCAGTCAGTGAGATGTAACGCCCTTGACCCTGCTTACTAGTCCATATGTCTGTTGTGAGATGGACTTTTGTGGACACAGATTCAGCCCACGCGCTGGAGATCTTTTCTGCAATGTGGCATGCCAGGGCAGGGACAGCTTTTCTAGTGAAGAAATGCCTGCTCGGCATCTGATATTGGGGGCAGGCCAGGGACGTGGCAGAACCCATCTATGTCCACCAGGCGGAAAGGCAACATTGACAACGGAACCAGCCTGGCAATGCTGACATTCAAGCTTTTGGCTTTGGGATGGTTGGGGTGAAAGCATTTCTTATGATACACAGAAGATTGGCTGCCAGACTGGCTTCTGTACGGCATATAGGTCACACTGGAGGAAGAGGAAGTTGTAGGCTGTGTTGCTGGTGGTGGGAATCGGCTGACAGTATCTGGGGATGGTGCTTGCTCATGCTGCTCCAGCAGATCAGCAGCAACGGACTGCTTAGTCTTGGAAGTAGCAGAGGAAAAGGATGCAGAAGATGTTACGGTGGTTGGAAGCTCAGGACCTGTTTGGCCTTTTTTCTCCAAGCGACTATTCCACAGCAGTTCATGCTTTTCATGCATGTGCCTGTTCATGCTCGTGGTGGTTAAACTCTTCTCATTCTTTCCTGTACTGATATGTTGATGGCAAATCTAGCATATAACGTCGGTCGGCGAATCTGAGGCTTGATCAAAAGAGGCCAGGCTTCACAGGTCTTGAACCTCTTCGACTGTGAAAACTAAGTACTGGTTTTCCCGCTGCCACCACTGACCACGGCTGGTGGAGTAATGTCAGATGATTTGTGCGACCGCCCTCCCTTTCTGCGGCCAGACCTGCACTGAAACTACCCCATCATCCTCCTCCTCCGCTGATGATGCGCTCTCCAGCTGCTGCTCAAAAGACCACGTTGGATCCGCAATATCATCATCATCACAGGTGACTTCCTCACATCTACATCCTCAAGCTGCAGGCTAGAAGCCACAGGTACTGTGAGGCATTTCTGACCGCTCGGTATTTTCCTCTGAGGGCATCAGCGATTGGGTTTCAGAGCAGACAAAATCATCCTCTTTGGCCTCTTGATCTTTTGAAATGCCTTCTGACTCCAACCGCATTTTGTGATCAAAGAGCTCTTCAGAATATGGATTATTTGAAGTGGTCTGTATATTGAGTTGTGACATTCGGTCTGTGTTTGCTTCAGGTCGGACTGATGATGATGATGATGACATTTGTGGCCGTGACTGAGAGGAAGAGGAGGTAAAACCGCTCGATGCAGGGTTAGAGAACCACTGAAGAACAGATTGGCGATGCTGTTCAGTAATGAGATGCACAGGGAACTGAGCAAGCGATAACAGGCCTGATGGTCCTGTGACTGACGATGTGCTTGTTTGTGTGTTGTCCAGAGCACTGGAAGGAGTGTCTTGTCTTATACCTCTATCTCCACTTCCTACGCCCCTCTTTGCTCGCTTACTACGTCCAGTTTTCACTATGTTCAAAAGCTAAATATTATAGCTCTGCGTGTGACACAAGATATGTGTAATAAAAAAGAAAGAAGTATATGTATATATATATATATATATATATATATATATATATATATATATATGGATCACAATAATGCACTGGTATATTTTAGGCGTTAAGTAAGATTTAGCAGAGAACTATTTCCTGGATATATATGTGTATGACAATAACACACAGTATATTTGAAAGATATTTACCCCAAAAACTTCCAAAATGAACTTTTCTCCAATCAGTATACTGTATATACTCAAGTATAAGCCGAGTTTTTCAGCACAAAAAAGGTGCTGAAAAATCCGACCTCGGCTTATACTCGAGTCACTGTCGGCGCTCGGGCGCTGTGATGGCCCGTGCGCTGACAGGGACGCTTCAGTTATATGCGACTCCTCAGGGAGCGCATATAACGGAATGCCGAGTACAGCTGACAGCGTCCAGGCACTGCGGTGGCCCGTGCACTGTCAGCGATCTCTTCCCCTTTCTGCGACTCCTCCGGAGCGCATACAAGTGAAGAGATACCACTGCGGAGCAGAGAGTGCGCGCGCCCTGCACCGCAGTGGCCTCCGGGCGGCCGCACCCTCGCGGCTGTCCGGAGTTTCCGGCAGAGGCAGCGTGTGTCATCACGCTGCGTGTGCGGTCTGATGACATCACCCGCCTGTGCCAAGAAGACCGAGGAGAGCGTGTGGGAGGCTGGACAGCGAGGAGGCGGAGCAGGGAAGAAGACGGAGCAGCGGGGATCGAGGTAAGTGGGTGTTTTTTTGTTTTAAAATCCTATCTACACCTGCCTATACCTGCCTGTACTGCTATAGCCGTACCTGCCCCCCCGCCTATACCGCATCCCCCCTATACCTGCCTATAGCCTGCCTATACCTGCCTAGTACTGCCTATAGCCTGCCTATACCTGCCTAGTACTGCCTATAGCCTGCCTAGGGGACCTATACCTGCCTATAGCCTATTCTGGGGGGACCTATACCTACCTAGTACTACCTATACCCTACCTATAACCTGCCTAGGGGGACATTTACCTGCCTATAGCCTGCCTATAGGGGCAATTATCTGCCTATAGTCTGCCTAGGGGGACCTATACCTGCCTATAACCAGCCTATAACTACCTATACCTGCCTATAGCCTGCCTATGAGGACCTATACCTGCCTATGGGGGCAATTACCTGCCTATAGCCTGCCTAGGGGGACATATAGCTGCCTATACCAGCCTATGGGGGACATCAAACTGCCTATACATGTCTATAACCTGCCTATGGGGGCATTAAACTGCCTATACCAGCCTATATCTGCCCATGGGGGACATTAAACTGCCTATGGGGGACATTAAACTGCCTATAAAAGCCAATATCTGCCTATGGGGGACATGAAACTGCCTATAACAGCCTATATCTGCCTATGGGGGACATTAAACTGCCTATACCTGCCTTTGGGTGACATTAAACTGCCTATGTAATTTTATTGGTATCTATTTTTATTTTTAAAATTCACCAGTAGCCGCTGCATTTTCCACCCTAGGCTTATACTCGCGTCAATAAGCTTTCCCGGTTTTTTGGGGCAAAAGTAGGTGCCTCGGCTTATACTCGGGTCGGCTTATACTCGAGTATATACGGTAATTTTCACCAACCAACCACTATTTAAAATATATTTCTTTATATAAGAGAATTCGAGACGGTGTGTTTTAAAATGATTTTACCCCGAATACTGCAGAAATTTAACTTTTTGGTACTGGGTATGATTTAGCAAATCCAAGCACTCTGTATAATATATATCCATGTATATGAGAGTTAGACGTTATGCAAGCCTGCAAATATCGCCAAATAACAGCTTCTGGGTGTGGTAAAGATGCAGCCAGCAATACCAAACTCCCTAAATATTGCTGGCTATGGAGAAGAAAATGTTATCTAAATAAGTCTTGATTCCCTAAGCTTGCTGCACACCTCCCTAACTAACTACCTAACTACGCTAAATAGCAGCTTTTCTGTCTAAAATGGCTAATAAACAAATCTTGTGCCTGCATGTAAGCAAGCAGACAGAGAGTAGTCTGTACATTACAGAGAGTGAGCTGAAAATGGCGTTCAGAACGCAATACAGTAAAATATATATGACTTTTAGCAGCCACTGAGAGCCCTACAGCTCATCGATGATGTTTTTGAATCTTTTCTGTGCTCTGCATTTATTGGATTGCCGCCAAAATTGCAGAAAGTCACTGAAAACTATTAATATGGCATGTCGAATGCCATGGCGAACTCAAATATTTACTCGAACGAACAGTATAATGTTCGGTTTGAGTTAAAAAAAATTGAGATGTTTGACTCGAACTTAACTTTTTTTGAACGGTTCGATCAACACTAATTATTACACCATTTTTCTAGTAGAGGTTATCTTAGGAAATGTCTAACAAAAACATTTAGCAGAGCTAGGGCCAGTGACAGAGATTATCTATTTACAAAACATATATATTGGCACTTTTGGTAGTTGAGCTAAAGAAGCAAGGACGATCTTGGACAAGTATTGGAATATCTTGAGTTGAATTATGGGGGATATATTTTCATTATGATATTTAGAAGGTGCCATTGCAGGCTTGTGGCTATCCTAAGGTGCTAAAACTTAATAAACATCCCTAAAGTGAGTACCGTATATACTCGAGTATAAGCCGTGTTTTTCAGCACAAAAAATGTGCTGAAAAATCTCCCCTCGGCTTATACACGAGTCACTGTCGGCGCTCGGGCGCTGCGATGGCCCGTGCGCCGACAGGGACGCTTCAGTTATATGCGGCTCCTCAGGGAGCGCATATAACTGATTGCTGAGTGAGCGCACAGTGTCCGGGCGCTGTGCTGGCCCGGGCACTGTCTGCGATCCCTTCACCTATATGCGACTCCTCCGGAGCGCATACAAGTGAAGAGATACCACTGCGTGGCAGAGAGCAAGCGCTCCCTGCTCCGCAGTGGACTCCGGGCAGTCGCAGACTCGCGGCTGTCCGGAGTTTCCGGCACAGGCAGCGTGTGTCATCACGCTGCGTGCACGGCCTGTGACGTCACCCGCCTGTGCCGGGAAGACCGAGGAGCACGCCCGGGAGACGGAGCAGCGGGGATCCAAGTAAGTGATTGTTTTTTTATTTTGCCTATTATTGCCTACAGCCTGCCTATACCTGCCCTATACCTACCCTATACCTGCCCTATACCTGCCTACAGCCGGCCCCCTTTTAAACCCGCCTACAAGCTGCCTATACCAGCCCTATACCTGCCTACAGCCGGCCCTATACCTACACCTATAACCTGCCTACAGATGCCTATAACCTGCCCCCTAATAACCTGCCCCACAAGCTGCCTATACCTGCCCTATACCTGCCTACAATAGCCTGGCCCTATACCTGCCTACAGCTTCCTTTACCTGCCCTATACCTGCCTACAGCCGGCCCTATACCTGCCTTCAGCTGCCTATACCTGCCCTATACCTGCCTACAGCCGGCCCTATACCTGCCCACACCTGCCTATACCCTGCCTACAGCCTGCCCTATACCTGCCTATGGGGCCATATACCTGCCTATTACCTGCCTATGGGGCCATATACCTGCCTATTACCTGCGTATGGGGCCATATACCTGCCTATAATCTGCTTATGGGGGACATATAACTGCCTATTACATGCCTATGGGGCCATATACGTGCCTTTTGGGACATATACCTGCCTATACCTGCATATAGGGCCATATATCTGCCTATAATTGCCTATGGGGGGACATTAAACTGCCTATGTAATTTTATTGGTATCCATTTTTATTTTTAAAATTTACCAGTAGCCGCTGCATTTTTCACCCTAGGCTTATACTCGAGTCAATAAGTTTTCCCGTTTTTTGGGGCAAAAGTAGGTGCCTCGGCTTATACTCGGGTCGGCTTATACTCGAGTGTATACGGTATATTGGTAAGGGTGTTTAACACTTTTTTAACATTAGGTTGTGAAAGTGAAAAATTATTTTTTTTTCCAACAGTATAGAGATTTAGGGGACATGTATAAAGATTGGCTCGTCGAGGCGCCTGTTTTCACGTGTTTTTCCGTGAAAACTGCGCCTGATGTATGTCGGCGCTGAAGTGCGCTCATACATGCAGGACAAACTTCGACGCCTCCGACAGACAAACCACATTGAAATTGGTTTGCTTCTCAGAGCTTTAATGCGCCTCACTATGCCGACCCGCATTCATACATGCGTCGGGGTTTTCGAATGTAGTGTGTCCCACCCCAGAACGCCCACAGCACGTCCCTTTATTTTAGGCCAATTAGAAATTGGCGAAGCTTTTGCCTAATGCACCTAACACATAGGGGAGGTGCATCCAACAGCGGAGCCGGCACAGAGAGGCGCATTATACCCCAAAAAAACCCGGGGGGAAAAACGCCGATCTTTCTTTCCCCCCTTTTCACAAGGAATCCTGGAAAAATATACTCCAAAATGTGTTGGCAATTTTTTCCCAAAGGGTTCGGGCAATAACCTTTATAGGGGGTGAAAAACTACAAATTTGAAAAAAGGGGCAATACCTACGTCGAAATCCCTAAAGAAGCTTTTATGCTATCAAATCATACAAAAAAACTTTAAAGACCCCTCGGTTCACATATCATGATCAGAACATGTTTAAGTGCCCACGACTTCAACGTGGCCCTCAAATGGGGGCAGTCCTATCCTATCTTTTACCTCTCAATCGACCCAAATTTCGGGCCCCTCCCCTTGGGTCACCCGACCTCCATTATTCAGAGGAAAAAAAATTTAAAAAAACCCCCAAACCTTTGCAAAGTTTGGCCCTTCTTATGACAGCCTGTGAGAGTGGGCGGGAACAAAAAAACCCAAAAATTGGGAAGCACCCCCCCTTTTCCCTTATGGGTTTAAAAATCAATGTACCCCCAAAAGTATAACGTATTTTTCTGAAACCCAAAAAAAACATTTCTGAAAAAAGAAAGCAAACCTGGGTGCCACGGCAGGGCTGCGGCACAAAGGGTATATACATGTACACACACAGAAACCCCCACCGGCACATTCTGCCCCAAAAGGGCAATACACACGTCGAAAAAACCCTAAAGAAGCATTTTTGCTATCTATCATACATTTAAAAAACTTTGAGAAATCTTTTGGTTCCCCCATAACATGATCAGAAAAAAGTTTAAGCGCCCACGACTTTTAACGTTGGGGCTCAAATGGGCAAATCCTATCCTATTTTTTACCTCTCAATCAAACCAATCAGGCCTTTTCACTGGGTCACCCCACCCCCCATTAAATTTAAAGAAAAAAATAAAAAACAAACCCCAACCCCAAAAACTGGGCCCCTTTTATGGGCAGCCTGGGACCCGCCCATTTGAGACCACTTTAAGTCCCTGGGCACTTAAACATTTCTGAAACATGATATGTAACCGGAGTCTCAAATTTTTTTCATGTTTTGATGATAGAAAAAATGCTTCTTTAGGGGTTTCGACGTAGTGTATTGCCTTTTTTCAGGGGAAAAGTGGGCCCCTGGCGGTCTGTGTGTGGGACATGTATAAAAAACATGTGTGCCGCAGCCCCGCCAGTGGCCCCCCAGGTTTTTCAAAACGTTTTTTTTAGAAATGTTTTTGTGGGGCCAAAAAACATACGTTATAAAATTGGTTACATTGATTTTAAACCCATATGGAAAAAGGGAAGGGGGGCTTTTCCCTTTTGGGTTTCTGTCCCCGCCCACTCTCACAGGCTGTCATAAGAAGGGCAGCTTTGCAGGTTGGTGTTTTTTATTTTTTCTCTCTGAATAATGGAGGTCGGTGACCCAGTGAGAGGCCCGATTGGCTCGATTGAGAGGTAAAGATAGGATAGGACTGCCCGATTTGAGACCACGTTGAAAGTCGTGGGCAGCTTAAACATGTTCTGATCATGATATGTGAACCGAGAGTCTCAAAGTTTTTTTCATGTATGATAGATAGCATAAATGCTTCTTTAGGGATTTCGACGTAGTGTATTGCCCTTTTTGCAGAAATGTGCCGCTGGTGGCGGTCTGTGTGTGTACATGTATAATTACATGTGTGCCGCAGCCCTGCCAGTGGCACCCAGGTTTGCATACGTTTTTTCAGAAATGTTTTTGTGTGCAGAAAACATACGTTATACTTGGTGTACATTGATTTTAACCTATATGTTAAGGAAGGGGTGCTTCCATTTGGGGTTTCTGTCCCGCCCACTCTCACAGGCTGTCATAAGAAGGGCAGCTTTGCAGGTTGGGTGTTTTTTATTTTTTCTCTCTGAATAATGGAGGTCGGTGACCCAGTGAGAGGCCTGATTGGCTCGATTGAGAGGTAAAGATAGGATAGGACTGCCCGATTTGAGACCACGTTGAAGTCGTGGCAGCTTAAACATGTTCTGATCATGATATGTGAACCGAGAGTCTCAAAGTTTTTTCATGTATGATAGATAGCATAAATGCTTCTTTAGGGATTTCGACGTAGTGTATTGCCCTTTTTGCAGAAATGTGCCGCTGGTGGCGGTCTGTGTGTGTACATGTATAATTACATGTGTGCCGCAGCCCTGCCAGTGGCACCCAGGTTTGCATACGTTTTTTCAGAAATGTTTTTGTGTGCAGAAACATATGTTATACTTGGTGTACATTGATTTTAACCTATATGGAAAGGAAGGGGTGCTTCCATTTTGGGTTTCTGTCCCCGCCCACTCTCACAGGCTGTCATAAGAAGGGCAGCTTTGCAGGTTGGGTGTTTTTTTATTTTTTCTCTCTGAATAATGGAGGTCGGTGACCCAGTGAGAGGCCTGATTGGCTCGATTGAGAGGTAAAGATAGGATAGGACTGCCCGATTTGAGACCACGTTGAAGTCGTGGGCAGCTTAAACATGTTCTGATCATGATATGTGAACCGAGAGTCTCAAAGTTTTTTCATGTATGATAAACTACTATTTGGACACATGACGGGGCGTACAAAGGAGGGAACACTATTTGGCTTTAACAATGCAGATTTTGGTGGGTGCCATGTCCCATTTGCAAAGCTCAATAGAGTTAAAACCTACCAATTCGGATTCAACGTCACTTAGATAATTAATGTAGAGCTAAATTGTGTATTTTTGAACCCACAGGTGCAATTCCGTCATTTGCTTTTTGGATTTCATTTTTACAGCATAATTAAGGGCTTGCTTTTTGAGAGATGAGTCGAAGTTTTCATTAGTACAATTTCGGGTTTACAATGATCCTTTGATCGCTTTTTATCAACAATTTTGGGAGGTGGGTGGAACATATAGTAAGCATTCCTGCCTCTTTAAGAGTAGCTGTTGTGAGTAGTGACTGCCATCTG
This sequence comes from Phyllomedusa bahiana, assembly GCA_025379985.1. Taxonomy (NCBI): domain Eukaryota; kingdom Metazoa; phylum Chordata; class Amphibia; order Anura; family Hylidae; genus Phyllomedusa; species Phyllomedusa bahiana. Next base: position 24,088 of record JAODAL010043535.1, read on the forward strand.
CATAATCCCGATACCAAGGAGTGTGCTTACAGATCCATATATAAGGACTGTACCCAGAAACCTGCACATTTATCCCCTATACTGCATTACTGAATACAGGTGGGATGGCAGACTACATGCACGTGTTCCCAAAGTTTGATACAACTGACAGTCATAACCTGGCTCATAACTGGAAGAAATGGATGCACAGGTTTGAGAACTTTCTGGAAGCAACAGACATAAAAAAATGACAAAAGAAAAAGAGCTCTATTGTTGCACTATGCTGGTACAGAGGTGTATGACATTTACAACACCCTACCTGCTACAGACACTTATAGCTGCTGCACCAAAGCCCTAACAGATTACTTCAGCCCTAAGCAAAACATTAGATATGAGATATACAAGTTCAGGATTGCTAAACAGCTTCAAGAAGAATACATGGACACATATGTCACAGGCTTAAGGGATCTGGCACAGGGTTGTGCATTTACTGATGTTAATGATGAAATAATAAGTCAAATCATTGTGTCGTGCACATCAAGGACTATAAGTCGCAAGGCGCTACATCAGGATTACTCTCTGCATGACCTTCTCAAAATGGCCCGTGCCATGGAAATAGCAGATCATCAGGCCACTGTGATGGAAAAGGGGGATGACATCCAAGTGCATACCCTCCAACATAAAGCTACTACAGACACTGGAACACCGAAACAGAAAAAATGTTACCGGTGTGGGAAAGACTTTCCTCATGCAAATAAATGTCCAGCGTTAGGACAAACCTGCAGCGAATGTGGTAAAGAGAACCATTTTGCAGTAGTGTGCAGATCAGCACTCACTAATCGTCTTTACAGTCCAGCAAAACAGGCTAATGTAAAAGTCATACATCAGACTGCAGAGGAGAGATCTATCACAAGTAAGGACTATGTTTACATTACTTCTACACCAAAATCCCTACAGTCTCCAAGTGTTACAATCACTGTTCTTAAAACTGATATTATTTTTACCATTGGGTGCATCAGTGAACATTATAGACAGCAATACATATGAGAAATTGCAGATACAGTCTGTTCTGCAAACTGTTCAGACCAAAATCTTCCCATATGGATCTCAGACCCCAATACCAACCATGGAAAAATTTGAAGCAGAAATCAGCACAAGGCAAGCACAGAAAACAAATTTTACATATTAAAGGGCTATGAGCTGCCAAATCAACACCAAAACGCCCTGAATCTGGCTATTCGGACATTCATACAATAACTATCCAGTGACAAGGATGTAAAAAACTTGATTAAATTTTTCCCCCATACTTCCTTATGACTTGGAAAAATGAAGGACTTTCAAGCATATCTTCATGTGATAAAATGTTTCGTCCCATCGCAAAAATTCCACGGGCCTTTTTCCATTTAAACTGAGAAAGAAGTGAAAAGAACTATTCAATCTTTAGAAGATGATTATATTATTGAGACGTCACAGGCCCCACTACCAGGGTCTCTCCAATTGTTGTTGTTCCAAACCCAAAATCCTGACCAGGTAAAACTTTGTGGGACATGGCGCCTGCCAAATACTGCCATTCAGAGAGAAAACACATCTCTCCCACAATACATGATTTTATTAATCTACTGAATGGAGCAACTATCTTTTCAAAGCTGGACCTTAACAAAGGTTACCATCAGCTAGAAATGAGTCCAGGGTCCAAATACTTAACAACATTTTCTACACATTTAGGCCTCCAGCATATTCCCAATGCTTTTAATTACAGTGATGACATTCTAGTTTATGGCAAAACCCAATAGTGCATTACATGAGGTTTTTCAATGCTTAGCATCTCGGGGACTTACTCTAAATAAAGAGAAATGTGAATTTAACAAAACGTCCTTGGAGTATTATGGTCACATTTTTTCAGCGGCGGGAGTACAGCCTGATCCCAAAAAGGTACAGGAGATAAAAAGCCTCCATTCCTCAAAATGTCAGTGAAGTTCACTCCTTTCTTGAAATTTTCAGTTACTGTGCTAGATATATCCAGAATTTTTCCACCATTAGTGTACCACTGAGGGATCTCACGAAACACGGCTGTAAATTCAAGTGGTCCACAGAGTGTCAAACCTCTTAAAGCAATTAAAAGGGAACTGTGCTCAATAACTACCTTGGCTTACTTTGATCCCACTCTACGCGCTGAGTTGATTGTGGATGCGAGTCCGGTGGGACTGGGAGCAAACTAAAAACAATACTACCAATAATCCAGACCCTTCCATCATTGCATATGCCACAGAGCATTAACGAATACTGAAAAATGATACTCTCAGCCTGAAAAGGAGAGCCTAGCTGTTGTCTGGGGGTGTGAACACTTTCATCTCTTTCTCTATGGAGCTCCATTCATTATGGTTACAGATCATCAAGCACTCCTCATCATTTTTGGAAACCCCAGAGCTAATATGCCAGCTAGAATTGGACGGTGGGGTCTGCGACTTCAAGATTACAATTACACAATCGTTTATAGGCCTGGAAAATACAGTAATCCCCGCAGATACATATCCAGACCCTCCCCAGAAGAAGACCAAATTTGGCGTCAGGCAACTAAACAGTACATCAACTTTGTTACAGTTCATGCAGTACCAAAGGCACTCTCAGCTGATCATTTGTGACAACAACTGCAAGCGACAAGACACTTTGTGCATTAATACAAATTATCCAAAGTGGAAAATGGCATGAAACGCAGAGAACAAAATTTCCAGTTCTGGACATCAACATTAAGGAGCTGCAATCATTCTCAAGTTTCAGAAATGAACTATCAGTCACTGAGGATCATCTAATTCTCAGAGGAAGCAAACTGGTGGTTCCAAAGGCCTTGCGTACCAAAGTAATACAGATGCTCATGAAGGCCATTTGGGAATTGTGGGTACAAAAAAACTTCTGAGAGAAAAAGTGTGGTTCCCAAATATGGATTATTTAGTAGAACACACAATAAAACACTGCAATACTTGTCAGCTTGTTACTCCTGCAGCAAACCCTGAACCCATACAAATGTCTCCTCTACCAACGGCTGACTGGAAGGAAGTAGCGGTTGATATCTATGAGCCACTACCTAATGGACAATACATCCTAGTGGAAATTGATGAATATTCCAGATATCCATTTATTTCGTCAACTTCAGCAACCAGTGTCATACCGGAGTTGGATACTATTTGCTCAGTATATGGTAATTCAAAAATAGTCAAAACAGACAATGGACCTCCATTTAATGGGACATATATTCGTACAAATTTTTTGAATACCTTGGTTTACTCACAGAAAGATAACACCTTGCTGGCCACAAGCAAATGGAATAGTGGAAAGATTTATGCGCACCTTAGGGAAGAGAGTCAAAGCAGCCGCTCTGGAGCATATACCACAGAAGCAGCCCCTGAACAAATTTCTACAGAACAACAGAAGTACGCCACACTCAATGACTAATGCTGCTCCTGCTCATCTAGTGTTCCACCGAACTCCTTGCATACGCATTCCTAATGTGGCTATCCATGCTCTGCCAGCTGAGTCAACCATTAGACCAACAGACTTACACAATAAGTGCAAAATGAAACATTATGCGGACAGGAGAAGACTTGCGTAGCCACCTGCCATTCGGACGTGTGATACTGTTTTTTTTTTTCGTCGAAAGCCAAACAGTAAGACATGTCCAGTTTATGATCCAGCAGGCTATCATGTAATAGCCAAGAAAGGAAGCATGGCCACAGCTGAGCGAGACGGACACTCCATCACTAGAAATGCCTCACATTTCAAAATAATACCAGACAATGACTTTGATGAATTCTCTCAGACTGACGGAGCTGGTGTTGATAGGGGCAACTCTCAACGGAAATAAGCCAGCCCCTCAGTAAGCAGTGAATCCTGGACATTCTAGACGATATCCTAAACCCGAGAAAGAAGACCCCGTCTAGACTCATTGAGGAGGTTTACCAGGAAAGCTGGAACTTTTGATCAGATTATATTCATCATTGTGAACTGACTTTTCATATTTTATGTTTTCCCCTTTTATACAAATGTTAAATGGGGCTCTACATATATATGTTAGATATTTTTATATATATATATATATTATTTAATATATATATATATAAAATAAATTATATATTTTATATATTGAAAAAGGCTATTTGTAGCCGAAACGTTGCCCTGTGGGCATGCTGGAGGAAAGTAGTTTCTTTCAAATTTTCACTTTAAAAATGGAGTGCTGCATTTTCTTTATATATATTATATATAATATATATATATATATATATATTATATATATAAAATTATATATATATATATATATATAAAAATATATAATTTTATATAAATTTTATATATATATGTATATTATATAATATATATGTATATATAAAGAAAAAAAAAAAGAGGGGTGAGGTAACGTATAATAAGCATTCCTGCCTCTTTAAGAGAAGTACAGAATACAGGAAGTGCCATTGCTAGCTACAGGCTAGGGCTGTTATGTTGTATATAAGTGTGTGAAGAGAGCAATAAAAGGCAGATGCTGTTGGATTTCATCCCTGATTTCTCATACTTCGTGAGGATCTTACAGCAGGATGAACAAAATACAGCAATACTGAGTGCTTTTTATTGTTTACAGTGGTCCCCGTGCAGTATAAAAGACATGTTACCTTTACTGAGCAGGTCGATTCGATTACAGATATACCAAATTTATAGATTTTTTTTATTTTTAACTGCTTTAACACAATAAAAAGCATTTTTATTTCAAAAAGAAACCATGTTTTTGCATCTCCATATCCTGAGCGCCATAACTTTTTTATTTTTCTGTGTACAAAGCTGTTTATGGGGCTTATTTTTTGTGGGATGATTGTTTTTGTCCTTGGTACCAAGTTTTCAGTTGCCTTTAAATCCATTCCTTGGGAGGCAGCATAAAGACAATACTGCAATCTTGTAGTGTTTTTTTATTTTAACAGCGCTCACTGTACAGCATACATGACATATTAGTTTTACTCCATGGATCAAAACAACTATGGCAATAACCAATTTATATATTTTTTGTGTTTAAGAATGTTTTCCTTTTTTTTTTTTTTTTAGAAAGAAAAGGTTTTTTTTATTTCGTAAAACATCAATTTTGCATCTGTATCTTCTGACAGCACATAGATGAGCATATAACGGCCCCTCAAAACAAATATAGACCTCACCCTTTTCTCTATCATCCAAACGAACACTATTATCCTGTTTCTTTTCAGTGTACCGACACTGTCACCCCTATCTCACACGACCAAGAAGCCAGAACCGAGTCGGTCCCAAACACAACACCTATTCCTACCGCTCCCAGGGAAAACCCAAACGGAACCCAAGCCAACAGCGGAGATGAAGACAACTCCTCACTGCCTCCTGGTGCAAACGGGACAACAACTCCCTAATGCTCCCCACCAAGTCCTGCACACTGTGACCAACTTCAGCTTGTGGAGAAATAACTTGGAGGGGAGGGAGGGGTGATTACAGAGGCTTCAAAAAACCAGGGTGTCATAGGAAGTATGAGTTGCTGTTAGTTTAGGGCTGGAATTTGTAGATACTAGTTACAGTGTTCCAGAAGAGTGGTCATCTGGCCACAAATCAGCTGTGAACCAGAGGCAGGCAGCTCCAAAACTCCGGCCCGCAAAAGCTCCTTACAGTAACAGCTAAAGAGAATAAATAGTACAGGCATGTTGATGCTGAGAAAGTATTATTTTGAAACTGTGGCAAGATGTTGTTTCTCTTCATTCTTAACATTTTCCAGTGCACCACCACTGGTAAGTGTCATCCATCCATATACCTTTATATTTAGTGCACTTGCAACCAGCAATTTACAAAACTTTTATAAAACAATAAAATAGTAATTTGGTAATTTTAAAATGGTCACAGCCAGTATCCTGCAAAATACTTAAAGGTGCTCAATTTGCTTTTGTCCATACTATTTTGTACTGAACTGTGGAGCAAATCATTATAAATGTTCACATGATATTGTTTACTATAAAGTCTCATATACAGTTTTGTATTCCAACATAATGCTTTCATAGTGCTTCCAGCAAATTTTCTACTGCACATTTCCATAAGTAGGACCTTACCATTAGTCCAATTTAACATTAATCTCTGACAAATCCATTGTTATAGATGGATATCTTGCCTTTAATTTCCAAGTTTAAGTGAGATATGAAAAATTGCCAAGCATTTCATTTGTATGCTTGTGGGTAACTCTGACTACCTTTGTCTACTCTCATCTTACAGTTCTATATTCATCTTACCAGTCTATTGCTTGCACTATGTTTTCTAAAACCTTTTTATCTAAGATAAGCAAACATTTTTTTTTTTTATTTTTTTTTAGAAATTTGAAGTAGCTCTTCTGTGTGATCAGATCAAGGATACTAGCCTTTGCTCTTCATGCACCATAATGAGTTTTGGGCCCCAACCTGCCATAGATTCACCAGTTGTTTTTCCTTGGACCCTTTCAGGCTGCTTGAAACACACCTGTCATTTTGTAGGTTTTCTGACCCAATGCAATTTGGCCATTGCTGACGCCACTTATGCTTGAACATTTTTCTAGCTTACAAAAAATTAACTGTTCATATTTTGGTCAGATTAAGTTAGTCCACCATGGCCAAAGTTGGCCTTTCTGAGGCAGATAGGGATAATAATGTCATATATAAAAATAAGTATTGAACAAGTCACCAATTTTCCAAGTAAATATATTTCTAAAGGTGCTATTGACATGATATTCGGGATATTTATAAGATATTATACCGGGTAAAAGTATTGAACACGCTAACTGAAATGTATTTAATACTTTGTACTTTATTAATGATGACAGCTTCAAGATGCCTCCTGCATTGAGAAACTAGTCGCATGCACTGCTCACGTAGGGTTTTGAACCATTTTTCCGCACAAACACTCCTGACGGTTCTGTGGGCTCCTTCTATGAACTTTGATCTGTAGTTCCTTATATAGAATTTCTATTGGATTCAGGTCAGGTGATTGTCTGGGCCATTCTAGCAGATTTATGTTCTTGCTCTGAAACCAATTGAGAGTTTCCTTGGCTGTGTGTTTGGGATCACTGTCTTGCTGAAATGTCCATCCTCATTTTATCTCCATCATCCTGGTAGATGGCAGCAGATTTTATTAAGAAAGTCTTGGTTCATTTGTCCATTCATCCTTCCTTCAATTTTATAAAGTTTGCTAGTGCCACATGCTGAAAAACAACCTCACACCATGATGTTCCCACCTCCAAACTTCCCTGTTGCTGTTTTTGTGGTGATATGCAGTGCTTTTTGGCCTCCAAACATGGTGTGTATTATGGCATCCAAAGAGTTAAATTTTGGTCTCATATGACAAGATTATATTCTCCCAGTTTTTCATAGGCTTGTCTAAATGTTGTTGAGCAAACTTTAAATGCACTTGAACATGTTTTCTGTTCAGTAATGGAGTCTTGTGTTGTGAGCATAGATATAGGCCATGGTTATAGAGTGCATTACTTATTGTTTTCTTTGAAACAATTGTACCTGCTGATTCCAGGTCTTTCTGTAGATATTCACAGTTGATCCTTGGCTCTTGGACAACTCTTCTGTCAGGTCAAAGGAGGTAACGTGAGCCCTAACTGGACCCCAGCCCACTGTCCCTGCCTACTTGATGTGCTGCCCTAAACGGCAGACCCCAACTGGGCAGCAGTCCTATGTTACATATGTGCAGGGGCTGTCAGATGAAAGGATAGTCAAACAGTTCGGGTCAGTAACAGAATAGTAACATAAGGCTACAAAACGGAAAACCAGAGAGAAACCAGAAAACATGCCAAAGGTCAGAGCACTGTCAGGAGCAAAGTACAAAATCAGAATATCAGAAAATTATTTTCACTTCTCTGTCTGACATCTTGTGGGGAGCACCTGGTCGTGGCTGGTTTATGGTAAAATTATATTCTTTCCACTTCTAGATTATGGCACGAATGCTTCTGTAACCAATTCCATCAGTATGTTTTGCAACAATAAGGCTGCGAAGGTCTTGTGACTACTTACTGGTTTTGCCCATCATTTCTTCTATGACACATTGTTAATGAGACTAGAGATGGGCGAATTGATTCTAACAAAGTGGAATTCGTTTAGAATTTCAGGAAAACTTCGGGTTTTGAACGAGTCGAAGTTGGGGTACTTCGGGTGAACGAAGTATGCTTTTCATTGATAAAATGGCTGCGAGCACATGGCGTAAAAGGGGCAAAAAAACTCTGGGAGGGAAAAAGGGCATAGCTGCATGACATGCGGATAGCCAATCAGAGACCGGCGGGATTTCTGTACGTCACCGCACTATATAAGTCTGGGCGCGACGCTGGAGCTCATACCGCCCCTTCACTGTACTGATCAGGGAAGGTGCTGCCGCGGCTGATTGTTAATGGAGAACTGATTTTTTATACAAACGATTTTTGGGGTTGTCCCCAGCTTGTCTCAGAGACTGCTTCTTTAACGTTCTATTTCTGATTTTTTGGGTATTGGATCTGAATCCAGTGTGCGTCCCCCTGCAGCTGCAATATACATTTTTAAAGCTATCTGCTCACAGCACATTGAATATCCAAGGGTTATCTAAGCCAGTTCCTGTTGTGTCATTTAAAGAAACAGCGTTTTTACAATACAAATACCACTTCATTTTTGGCTGCTCAATTCTTTGGCGCAATTTACATCCAGGGGTTAATTAAGCGTTGATAGTCAGCAGTGGTGACTCCAAGAAACCGCCATGTTCACCGCCAACAGAAATAAATGTTTCCTGTAGCCTAATTCACAAGCAAAGGTTAATTACAATTTTATCTCTTGTTGAGTGGCGTAAAAAACACCGCATTGTAACACGTACAAAGCTAGTAGTTTGTGGTGGCTCAATTCTTTGGCGCAATTTAATCCAGGGGTTAATTAAGTGTTGTTATTCAGCGTGGTGACTCCAAGAAAAACCCCCATTTTCACCACCAAAATATATAAATTTTTCCTGTAGCCTATTTCACAAGCAACGGTTAATTACAATTTTATTCTTTTTTGTGTGGCCCTAAAAAACACGGCATTGTAACACGCTACAAGGTAGTAGTTTGTGGTGGCTCATTCTTTGGCGCAATTTACATCCAGGGGTAATTAAGCGTTGTTATTTTAGCTGTGGTGACTCCAAGAAAAACCCCCATTTTTCACCGCCAAAATATATAAATTTTTCCTGTATGCCTAATTCACAAGCAAAGGTTAATTACAATTTTATCTCTTGTTGTGTGGCGTAAAAAACAGCGAATTGTAACACGCTACAAAGCTAGTAGTTTGTGGTGGCTCAATTCTTTGGCGCAATCTACATCCAGGGGTTAATTAAGCGTTACGTCCGGTTCCGGAGCTGGCGTGCGGCTGTGAGCGATAAGAGCTCTCCGCCACCCCGCACCTAATCACGGCAATTAGCCGCTTTACCAGCGCTGACCTGCTCCCGGACCGAGAGGAGAACGTTACCGAGGCGACGGCCGTTACCTGCATGGAGAGATATCTTCTCCGTAGCGGCCACAGAGACCCGTCCTCTCCAGCATTCCGCACACCACGAGGGGAACAAGTTTGGGGTTTTCCCCTCCGCTTGAATCCGGGATGGTGAGCTGCCTCCGATTCCTGGGACCAATGACCAGGGCATGAAAACAACAGGTCCCCTGCAAGA